>JAPMUY010008542.1:0-68332 GCA_026901105.3 Galaxias olidus | reverse complement strand
CGGAGGCCACGGGGCAGACCTAGGACCAGGTGGAGGGATTATATCTCCACACTGGCCTGGGAACGCCTTGGGAATCCCAGTCAGAGCTGGTTAATGTGGCCCGGGAAAGGGAAGTTTGGGATGCCCTGCTTGAACTGCTACCTCCGCGACCCGACCCCGGACAAAGCGGATGAAGATGATGATGATTTGATATAAGAAAATATGAAAAGCAGTGAGCAACCTTCGGTCTCTTTGTTTATACTTTCGCGGGACATGAACAGGAGTTTCCGTGTCTGTGCTGCTTCCACGGTTTTCTGTACTGATTCCACGGTTTTCTGTACATTCTGAATTACTGAATTCGACACTGCCACCTAGTGGGCCCGTTAAACTTACATTGAAGTATGTAGGCAAACTACTGTGCGAACGTAAGTGCCAAATTAACGTTTACATTTGCTGACGCAATCACGCAGAAGTATAAACCAGGCTTAAGTCGCATCAATTACCCTAAATGTTGTTGCTGCGCGCATATTTGTTTTCAAATAAGAAGGAAAGAAAATGTCAGCTGTGGTAATATTTCAGAGTGGGCTTTGAAAAATGAACGGTTAATTTAATTTGTGTTCAAATCGAATTTCGGCAGCTGGTCAAATTTCGGCACAACACCGGTATTAACGTCAAGCGACGTTAAGTCAAAACAGCATCACTGTGGTGGCAATGGACTTGTTTTATCATTTTGTGATTAAAATTTTCCCACATTGGACTTTGTTTTAGCTCGTTTCATAGTTGACCAGCTCACCCTCAGTCTTCAATTTAAAGTTAGCATCCCCCATACACCTCAATAATTTAATCGTCACCCTTATGCGCCCTGCATAAGTTGGCAGACGTAACTCCTCAGAGGGACTGTTCAAATCAGTTTGTTGATTCACTGGAGGTAGGTTAAAACTGAAAAAGCACGTGTACTCCAATACACTAATCAACATGTGAATCAGGCAGAGATCGTCTTTAGAGCTTAACCAAAGAGTATAGAAGCACAAGTCGCTGGCTGTGTTCGGAATCGCCTACTTAAATACTATCTACTACATACTCAATGAGTACATACTGCATACTGACTACTTAAACCGAAATCTAGAATACTACTTTTTACAAAGATTCGATTATATTGTTAGTGTACTCAACTGGAACATGTGACCAAAACCCCGCATTTTTGTAACGCTGTCAAAGCTAGAAGAAAATTGCCGAATTGCATTTTGGGGTGTGAAGCATCGTATAGTAACCTCTCTCGGGTGCTCCACATTTACCCAAATTTGAGTATGTCATCAGGGAACTTTTTCCATACTCAAATTTAACATACTATGTATTGTTGGCATACTACCTACTCATTTTCGGTCAAATTGAGTATGTTAAGTATGCGTAGTAGGCGATTCCGAACACAGCCAACGTAAATTCTTTGGCTTAACGACAAACCAGCGGCTCCTAGCAGCAATATGATGACATCACTCATAAACACATGCTTCTTAAAGACACAGAACACATATATGGCATACGAATACACACTCACCGTTAATTTCAACCAAAAGACGAGACTGTTCAATTTAATGTTTAATTTGAATCTCTTGATCGATTAAATTCTTTTAATGTTTTAATAAACAACAATTACGTATTTTAAGTATGTATGTGTTTCAAATGCACAATAACGTGTACTATATAAAATATAAATCATGATATTTGGGGTAAAATTAGCTGACTCTCTCTCATTATCTCTTCTGGGGCACTAGAAAAAGTGCCCATTCAGTGCAGCAACACAGACAATAGCTAAAACAGGGATCCGAATTGTCCAATAAAGTACGTCATAATGACTTTAACTATGTACTTTTCCTTAACCCTGAGGGAAAACGTCATGAGGTTAAGGAAAGATATGAAGGAGAATTCATAAGGACTTAGGAAAAGACAATGGCGTTGCTACGGGAATCCGATTGCACTTACACTAGGCTACATAATCACGCGACAGTGGTTTTTTGGGTCGGTCGTGACTACAATGTCTCAAAGATGAACTATAGCCTACAAAAACCGCATCTAAGATACTTCGCCTGTTCGTTGTCACCGTGTTGTTTCATAGCCTATAAAACGTGGGCAAGCAGCCTACTTAGCCTACTTTATTACCAAGGTTGGAGTATAAATTAAAAAAGGGAAAATAGGCTACCTGTCACAAAAGTGAGACAAAGTACGTCACATTGAGAATGGTTGCTCACGTCCTCATCCCCCTGTCAACTCATATTTATCGCCACGCATGAATCCAAATGAATATGATTGTATGAAGCCTAATTGTTAAATGTATGCAAGTTATGCATTTATGTTAGGCACACAAATCTGCTACAATAGCCTAGTTGCATATTATCATTCTTAAGTTTCAAACATGTTGATATTTGAAAACATATAAGCATATTAGCAAGTTATGGCATAACATAAGATGGAAAATGCTTAATAAACAACTAGGCTATATGATCTCCTACATCCCTTGACAGTCATGTAGATCGACGGCTGAATGGTGTATCGCTTTAAATGTTGCTGCCACAAGGAATTGTGGGGCAGCATTTTCTTCTTTACTTTCATAAAGGATGTGCCAGTGTTAAAGTACACAAGATAGGAAACATTGAAGCACGTTTCCTGGGCACTTAGAGAATTCGAACAGTACTTATTTCTCATGGCTGCCACTTCGATACTTCCGGCCAGTTAGGAACCTTCGTAAGCAAAATGAAGAATTCGAATGTAGCCAAGAAATACACAGAGCAACATTAGCAACATACATTTTGCCAATCAGCGTCCTCAAATCTGATGCCAAAAGGGCGTTAAATTTAGTGCCTGTGTGGTGGAGAAAGTTTGCGATCTGCCAGTAAATCAAGAGAGAAGACAACGATGAACGGCTCAAGACGCTAGATCTTAGGCTCTCCCCAATTCAATATTATCTATTCATCAAACCCCATTTGAAAGAAGAACTTTGGTGGAGAAAACATGAGCAATTTCAGACCCTTTTTAGGGGTGCTGAAGCACCCCTAAATTCCCTCTCAGCACCCCTAAAAATAATAAGAAAAGATTTGAGTTATCATTATTTTACAAATCCTTTTAAGCCTTTATGCTAGATTTTGCGAACTTGTCTGGTAGAGACAGGGAACAAACAATTAGGTTCAAAAGGCTCATTCATACCACGGCTTGGTAAACAGTCGCTTCTGAATGGCTGGAGGTGTTTGCATTATTTCCAAGAAGCCAAAAGCTCGTCAATGTCATTCTTTGTAAGCCGGCCAATCAAAATTGATTAAAGGCGGGAATAAAAATGTTATAAAACTACACAAACGTAAAGATTCACGTGCTAGCGATCTCAGAATTCCAAGAGCTGTAAGATGAAACAGGGTAATTTTCAAACATTAATCAGCATATCTTTGTACATAAGTCAAATTACGTTACTGGAGGACTGGTTTTAGACTCCACAGCTCGCTACTGGAGTTGAGCCAATGTTAAAACAATATTTATTTATTATTAATTGAATGTTTACACCTCATTATATTTTAATGATGACCTGATAGTTCGGTCCATTTATTTAATAACTTGCAAAATGTACATAGAGATGAGTTACTCCAGTATATTTATATTACGTTGGTTTAATGCAAAATATTAATGTTTTGGAACAGAACATATTTAAATTGATTAGAACGATCCTCTGACCAGCAGGGGGCATACCAGACCGTCAAACTATAAAGCAAGGACCGCGTGTTAGTTTGTCTCGGGCTATCTTGAGCCGGGCACGGAATGAAGTTGAAATTTGGCAAAATGAAAATGAAGACGTATCTGTGTCTGTCCTTCGATTTTCTGTTCCTTCAAATGCTGAACGGAGTGTGAAGTTTGAAACCGGATTGCCAACACACTGGCATTTGGCACAAAAAAAGAAAAAAAGCTTCCTAAAGCATCTCAACCACTTTGAGAACACCTTTGTCCCCCTTTACATCAAAGCCCTAAAGCCAGTATGATGACCTGCCTATAGGATAGTGTTGTAGGCCTACAATGGGCAATGTGCAATGAATCGTTAGCATATTATATAGTGGCACTGTGGTAGGCAACCCAATTGTGGGGCCCCATTAAAAAAACGTGCATGTTTCATATTAAAATAATGTACTGAACAAAAATTAATAGTTTCAAGTTTAAAAGTTTTAACCCTAACCTAAAACTAAACTACACTACAAGTGTGCAGATATTCATTTCCAACATCATCCTTTGCCTAACAGCATTGCAAACATTTCTAACATTACATTACTGTCATTTAGCAGACACTTTTATCCAAAATGACTTAAAATAGTGGTTTAAAATAATAATAACTTTCAACACAAGGTTAAAAAGTGCTTTAAGACACACTAAAATCACACAGTAAAATAAAAAATTTAAATAACAAAAAATAAACTATAAATCAAAATTAAAGGCGACAGTTTAAGAGACATCTTTAAGATAAAAGTGAGTTTTAAGAAGTGATTTAAAAAAGGAAACTGAGGTGGCCTGTCTGAGATCATTAGGCAGGGAGTTCCAAACCTAGGGGCTCGAACAGCAAAAGCCCGGTCACCCTTGCTGCAGAATTTGGATTTTGAAACTATTAAACACATTTATTGAACACAAGCAGTAAAATCTTAAAGTAAATTCTTAAACTCACAGGTAACCAATGAAGGAAGGTGTAATGTGGTCTCTTCTTCTAGTTTGAGTTGAAAACCTGACAGCAGCGTTTGGAATCAATTGCAATCTTTGGATGTTTCGCTTGCTGATTCCAAAATAAAGTGCACTGCAATAGTCAATAAGAGAAGGTAAATAAAACCATAGGTCAGGAAGATAAATACATGCTTAACCAAAAGATATTTGGGTTCCTAATCTTAACAAAAGCTGTCTGTGTCATGAGATTTTTATGATGTTTTTTTATAATTCCCTACACAAGTGACCTATTTTAGTCATATGGTATATTAGTCAGTTTTAATTAAAGTCCACCTCCAATCATTTTATAAATCATTTAAAATATTATGCTTAAAAGTATAATTTATGTCTGCTATTTTAATTCTGCAAAATACGTTGAAAAATCAACACCCAAACAACATGACAAAAAATGACCTTGTTAAAATTCCCAAAAATTAATCTTCTCCTTCTGCCTCATTAAACATTCCTGAATCTGAGTCGCTCCCCGCCCCCCTCTATTCGAATACCCGCCCAGCCCCCACCCCCTCCTCTGCCGCCGCACATACTTGCTGCCGCCCATGAACGGAATTGGTTCCTTAAAAATTTGTGATATCACAAATCTGGCTTGTCTGAACTCGTCTTTTGAGACTGTCCTTGGTGCACTGCAGCTTCAAAGCAGAAATACTCAGCAGTTGGACGCCTATTTTGCCCCCTGATATGTCTTGTAGCACATGAAAAACACCACAACGACATGTTAACGTTAAAAACTTGATTTTCACAGGAAAGGTCTTTAAGAAATTACCAATGATACATGTTTTAGATAAAAAATATCCATAACCAATTCTTATAAACAAGACTAAAGGCTCCAGTATACTTCAAGCGAAAGCAAAGTTTTCCTGATCGCTTTGTTCTCTTTCGCTTGTTCACCGAGGCTGTAATGGTACACTTGTTCGCTACTGATCTGAGTTTGCGGTAGCTACACCCCAATACAGCAGGGGGAACCAAAATTACGGATCGCAACAAAACATTCCGAGTGGTTACGAGTTTTACAGTTTTATTCGATTGCTTAAGCACGATTTTGAAAACCGGGCCCATTGACTTACCACTCATCCTCCTCGTTATGTTTTGTGTGGAAAAACAGTTACTTACTTGTTTCCCAGAATTTGGCTTTATATCTCTGTTTCCTTTCTATCCTTTTCTGGAAATCCGATTTCGTTTTTGAGTAGGGCATAGTGCTTATCTTTGTTTCAGATCACCCTCTTTCGTTTTAAGTTAACATCACGCATAGGCCTACGCCTAAATAATTTAAGGTGCGCACCCAACGAGCAGACCGCAAATTGTAAAATTTTATCATTTAATTTGAAACTCTTGATCGAATAAATTCTTAATGAATAATTATCAATCATCGATTGTTCATAAACAACCCTAGTTACATGTATAATTAATGAGACTGTCTAATGGACAATTTAGATAATCTTACTCATCAACCAAATTTTTTTACAATTAGAATCCAATCCACCTACGTATTTTGAGTAGTTTTATTTGTTTAAATAACTGAGCTAAATTATGTGTCTTTTTAGAATAGTTGTATTGTCACTTTCAGTATAGTTGCTTGCGTAAATAAATAACATAAACTCACTCACGAGTGTATAGACAAAAATGTTTTGTCATTACTTGCTCAAACATTTATTTTATTTTTAGTATAGGACAGTTCTCTGTGAAGAAAGGATCTCGAATCATCATAAACCTGTGGTCTCTGCATCATGACACGAATGAATGGAGAGACCCCAACCTTTTTGACCCTGGTGAGTCTACACTGCACTGCTCATCTGCATGTCACTTTAGTAAGTAGGTTATTTTGGGGTTCACTAGTTCTGAGATATTATTAATACACATACCTCAGCCTTACAACCTTACAATTTAAGTTAAGAGTGTACTGTTGATTTTAAAAGGGAGACAACAAAACCCAGAAACATACTTGTTGATATCCCAGTAGCAGGCTACCAACCATTTATGGAGTGACATGGTATCCACAGATTCTTCAAATGACATAAAAAGTCTGACGTGTGTGTGTGTGTGTGTGTGTGTGTGTGTGTGTGTGTGTATGAGGCCTTAATTGGAATTGAAAGGTCTTGAGTTAATCTTTAAAAAGTCTTAAAAATGCCACAGACGGGTATTCTTGTTGATATGAATACATTGCATTGAACAATCTTGAACATTGCAATAATAATGCACAAGGGAAATGTTAGATTTGGATTTTAGTGAATGCGGGAAGAATTTTAGGGTCACGCAGATTCTAAAGAATGGAACCAGCAAGACTCATTATGTTTGCAAGGAACGTGTAGAGCTGTAGGGCTTGAATCTCTAATAAGACTCCCCACTCGTGTGCAGTCCAGCAATCTTACGACTTTGAAAGTCGTGTAGTGTGTGGGAGGTGTAAGTGCAATCAGAGTCCTGCACGGGTCTGATTTTCAATTCCCGCCCCCACAACATGCAACACCAACACCACATGCATCAAAAGGTTAGCTTAAAAGAGTTGTTTTTAACTAAAAAGATACAACCATCATTTGAACATTCAGTCAACCAAGCACAACAATGCAGAACTAAACACCACATTCAGCACATCACTTTGTTAACGACACTTTTAACAGAATGATATATGTTATAACAATAGTCATCATGGCTGAGGTCAGGACAAACCAAAATGTATTACACAAGACCCACGATCCGACCCGCATGTTCTTTGTTTTACCCGGAACCGAATCCATAAATGCAATGAAGGCTAAATACCAGCCACGAATCACTTTTTTTTGGGTCACCGTCAGGTACCCGAGACCCGATGCAGGACTCTGGGTGAAATGAGGTATGAGCCATGGCGGAAGTCACTTTGGGGACCTTAAACTGGATGTGATTGGTAGATCTGGTATTGTATGTTGGGGAGGGGGTTTGTTGCAGGAATCTTAAGTAGTTGAGGGTAAGACCTAGACATGTTTTCAGATAAGTACAGCCCAGTAGAATTTAATGTAGATATACTGTACGGCCAGTTGACCGAAAGGTACAGATTACAGTGATGTGTTGTTGAGTAAGGTACACCAGTGGCAAACCGAGTGATATAAGACATCTAGCCTACCCAGTGCCCCCTCACATGCAGTCCTGTAAATGACATCCCAATAATCAAGCATGTCTTGACTGTCATTTGTCCTAGTGTGAGTTTAGCAGAGTGAGTGAAAGGACAGTCATAGATCTGTTTGTGTATAAAAAAAACATGCCGAGTTATACATTATTTTTATATTATTATTTTATCTTAATTCCCACTCTGGCCCTACATCAATCCTGGCCACTTAATAAGCACTCAGTTCCCAAATGGCTAGTTAATCCCCTCTCCTGCCCTCTTGTGGCTCTCAGTAAGTCAAAAACTGATGTGTGCTGAGCAAGTCTGGCGCATAATGGCTGCCGTGGCGTCACCCAGGTGCGTTATTATGGATCCCACTGCTTTTCATGATAAGATCGGCCTCTCAATCGCTAGGATTAGCCAGGACCCCATGCTCACATGATTGTTGATTAACAGGCTGCAAAGCTCTTCATACCCTTTGTAGGATAGCTTAAGTTTTTCATAGAACAGTGAGGTTAAGGTAAGGAATAGGAGTATGGATAGGCATGAAAAGCAGTAAGATTAAGGTTAGGGAAAAGATTAGGGGTGATCTGCATGAAGATGAATGGGAGAGCTTTCTGCAGCTGTTGCTACATCATTGTTCTAAGCCAGTGGTTCTCAATCCAGTCCTCAAGGACCCCCACCCATTCCAGGTATTTAGGCTTCCCAGTTTCTAACACACCTGGTGTAATTAGTCTCATACAGCAAGACCTTGATTAATTGCACTAGGTGTGTATTTTTGTACGACCTCCTACTTCTAACAATATTGAAGTGCTAATCGAATAAAGCAGGTTAAGTCAAGAAAACATTGTGTGGAAGTAAAGAAGGGGATTATCGATTTATAAAGATGATCATTTTAGTCATTTAAAAAAACACAGGATACGGTGTTATAATATCCATTATACAATAACTTCATTATATTAAAGTTATTATATAACAAATACTTTATTCCTGCAGGCTTGGTACGATCTCGCTCTGCATGAAAGCTTTCCTTCGTACCTTTGTCTTGAGACGATGAAACAGGTATTATATTGGTGTCATATTTTCCCCTCAAGATAAAACAAGCTAATTGGTCTGAACTCACCAATAGAATGTTTCTCTTTGGGAATAAGCAATTCACTGGCTTGATGCCGGGATCTGGGAATAATTTGTTTTCCCAGCACTGTTTTCAGTAGTATCCGAGGTAACTGCAAGGCATTAGGTGCATTTTTTGCATAGTCTGTGGTACTCCACTAGGTTCTGGTGCTGATACTGTCCTTGCACGTCTATCTTCATTTTCCATCCCTTTACATTTTAGAGGGCTGGTGCCCGTTTTCTCTGCTGGGTCCTCGATTGGTATTTTAAGATACACAGGACAGGATGTTATAATATCCATTATGACATACTCCAAGATGAGCACTTCAAAAGACAATATTTTAGAATGGACTTAGGTTGAGAGCAGATATGTCATTGGGGTTTTCAAGTGGGCACCCTCCATCCTGAATGTTTTGTTAATTTGAGCCCACAACTCCTCCAGAAGGCTTAACGGTGAGCAATGACGTCTCAGAGCCACCCCCCTCTATATCCACTCTTGGCACGGCCAGATATTTAAAAAAGTTGTTTATTAAACTGAGAGATATCCCTATACCTATCCCTATTACCTATTCCTGCAAGCGCTTTCTGCCAACTCTGCAGGGATACTTACCACCTGAAAAGAAGATTATCTTTCCCTACTCTGTTCCTGCAGGCTTGATAAATGACGCTCTGCAGGAAAGACTTACCTTTTATACCTTTGTCCTGAGATTAAACCACTTTTTATGGTTTTTCAACATGATGTTCTTTACTTTTGTGCCCATATAGGATGCTTCCTTTTCAGCCACAGCCACTGGCAACATCTTTCTGCTATATCTGATATAGCTTTTATGGTCTGGCGCAATTCTTTGCCGCAGATCCCTTACTCCTTAAGTAGTTTGTTTGTTGATATTGCCACAAATCCACGGCATCCAACTTCCACAGGACACACCTTTGTTCTCCAACCTCACTGTTCTGCCTCAGCTGCTATTTCACTATAGCGGAGTTTCTTTCTTTCGTATGCCTCGTCTATTGCTTCTTCCCATGGTTCTGTTAGCTCTATAAAATAAACAATTTGCTGTGTGTTGGACCAGAGTAATAAGTCTGGTCTTAAGTTGGTTGTTGCAATCTCTGATGGGACTCTCAGTTGTTGGCTGACGTCAGCAAGCATTTTCCAATTGCATGCTCTCCTCAGCTGCCCTGAGCTTTGTTTTGGCCTGTAACTCCTTTCCGGAACTCCCACCCTGACAAAGCGAATGTGGTGCATGTTGCCCTCTGCTCCAATGAGCAGGGTATTAACTGTTGAGCGCCTATGCTCTTTTGCTTCCGCTAAGTATTTTAGTACTATTAGGTAGAATATCCAGGGGAATTGTGTGGTTTGGGCATTTTCCTGTTAAGTTCCTGTTTGTTTGTTTAAAGGGTTCTGTCTTTTGCTTGTTGAACACGGACTTTAAGAGGTCTTTGTAAAATGCCTTGTTCTTTCTGTTTACGGTTTCTCTGTAGGTTCTCGGCTGTCCTCAATGTCTTCAACGAACTTCAACTTTCAACTGAGTCACTAACCTTTTCAGTGGCCACTGAAATTCTCCTTGGATGTGTTTTTTTTTGCTGATTGGGCTTTACTACCTTATCTGGTTGTCTCACAGTACTGGATGGTTGTGTTTAGCCACTGGCCTTCCGGTCGGTCGGTCGTGTAGGGGGACTGGGTTTCTACTTCTTGTGTGTAAATTACGCTTTATCAATATTTGTGGATTATCAATTAATTCATAAATTAATATTATAATCGATCAAGGTGATGAAGTGTAATTACCTATTGTACGGAGCACCACCACAAAGAATTTTGCTTATGTAGGGCTCTGCGGGAAACCCAATCTTGAAGCATTAATTTAATAATGTAATAGTTAATTTTTTTATCTCAATTCTGAAGTAGTGAAGTCTAATGTTACGAGAATAAATTATTGTATAAAAATGAAGATATGACACAGCTGGTTTTAAATGCAAAGCAATTCTTTTAATTTATTAATTTAAATAAAGCATGGTAATTACGTTACTACAAGAATGACTAAATGATAACATTAATAAACTAAACTGGTTAGTAGGCATTTAACGCTATGGTTAGAATCTAAACATACACAGTATAACAGTTCAAACATTGACCAGATTACTCTAAACACAACACAGCAGTGGCTACTATCATGAACGCTCAATGTTCGAAAAGCACGAGTTTACGTTACTGTGAGAAGATAGGCGGGGCTGTGGCACTGAATACATTCGGTCCTAGGCCTGGTTGCGGCTGGACCAAAGTGGAGATGTTCTGGTTTTAGTGGTAAAGTTCTGAACCTCAGTTCGTTGTGTGAAGTTGGAAAGTTATGAAATTTAATTCCTTGTTTGAATAAATGTGGGAAAGAAACGTGGGTTTTAGGTCTTCTTTGCTCTGAAGTGTTGAAGTTAAGTTCGAAAATGTTTCAAGGACTTTTCCAGCCTGTAGTGAGGTCAAAGGCCTAATTCTTTTGTTTTGAGAGTTGCTGGCAGACCGCGTGGTTACAGGAAAAAGGGGGCACGATTTGTAATCCTTGGTAATGCTAGGTGGCCTACCTTGGTTGCTTGCGGGTGTTAAAAAGCGAAGGCTTCCTGTTTGGGAACCCTATTTATGCTAGTTTGAGAAGGGGTGTCCAGTGAAGATAGCCTGGGTCACCTGATTGGCTGCATGCCAATGAGCGGAGGTGTGAATTAGTCTTATCAGTGAAATATCAGTTTTCCTTACCATGTCATTTGGTTTCTATTTAAGATTATATATTAGGAATATGTTCTATATAACATCTGCAAAGCTTACAAAATGTCATGGTTAACATTTCAATACCAAACTTGACTATGCTAGCTAGGATAGTTTACTTAGAAAAACAAATACAAAATATATAATTATTAGAAACACAGCAATTGATATTACAATTTCTTCTCATTGTCAATGTCCAATACTTTCATTGAACGTTCCTTAGGCAACAATTTCTTAATCCCAATTTATTAATCCTTAAGAGTTGCAGCTGAAATCGCTGGAATAGAGTTAAGGTTTTATGGCCCTTTGTGTTGAGAGACCATGTTGGCTCCACGGGAATGTTTCCAGGGACCATTTTGGGCCTGAGGGGGAAGATTTGGGGATTGGTTTCCCTACAGTCGCTTGTAAAGCGATTTGATCCACAGAAAAGCACTAAAAACTAAATCTTATTGACTTTTTACTATTATTATCTTTTGCCCCCACTCTCACAGACTCTAGGATGTTATGTCCCCCCAGATTGATGGCCAGTCTGTGGTACTGAGGGGACGGACACGTTCCAGAGAAAGCAGAGTGGGGGTGAAACGTGGACACACTGACCAACACAAGGATATAAAATAAACAAGTATTTATTAACAGCATCAAAAGGGATACCACGGTTTAAAGAACAGTGCCAAATCAAAGAAACAAGGAGCTAAGATGATTAACACATGCTTCCTGTCAGAAAATACACAGGGTGGCACAGTTCCTAAACTAATGAGTCTAAACATAGAATTCACTACGTTATGCATCAAAGTAAACCCATGGGCCTCTAAACTAGCTGTGCTCCGGGATGGAAGGACAAACACAGTACCGCTTGACAATACCACTGGTCAAAAGCAACAAAACATAGTACTGCCTAAATGGGGAAAAAATGGTAAGGACCAAACTAAACACTGTATCGAATACAGGATCAAAAGGGGGGGAAATGTAATTGACATGCATGAGGAACTGTTAAAACTGGTACCACTGCATGGCACTTCAAATGGATCCGACATTTTCAACGCAGTGATAGGTGTTGGTCAGTGAATATGATTGATTTGACAAGCTATCTGCCGTTGTTACTGATGGGGCTCCATCAATGCAAGGAAGATGCACCGGCATTGCTAGACTCCTCCTTCAAAATGCTGTGGATTGCCACAGTGCCACAATACGGCACTGTATTGTACACCAGGTGAGCCTCATGGATTAGCCAGGATATTTTATTTACAGTGCACTGCGGCCTAATTTAATATTCGGCGGGTCAGCTCAGCTGCTAATGGCTTATAATTTTAAATAAATTAATTAGCAGCAGCACCGTAACACAAACACGAGAGGCCCCCCTGGCAAAAATAATAATAAATTATTAGAATTTTTTTAATTCTTATCATAGTGCGAGGGTATACTTTACAGCCCTGATTAGCAGGCTATTATTAGTAAGACTGAGCGTTTGATTAACGTTATGTTATTTCCATACAGGAGGGCCTCTGTGCAAAGCATCTCAACTTTGGGCATGTCATGGATGTGGCAACAAAATCTTCCAATTTGATTCGAGGGGGAAACAGGTCTCTACACCATCGGAAACGTGTGGCCTTTCTAGAGGAGGTGGAAGCTGCACACAGACATCAGGTGGATGAGCCGCAGTAAATGCCTGGAGAGGTTTTATGCACTACGATTCACATGTTTTTGGAGAACAGAATTTGTTGGAGCCAAGTTTTTTTTATTACTTTCATAAGAATTATTAATTATTATTATTATTATTATTATTATTATTATTATTATTAATAATATTTATAGCCTAGCTAATTATTAATTTGAGGTGTTGCGAGTAGCTTCTTGCCCCCGCCCCCGATGTTTTGTGGCAGAGATGTTTGTAATGAAGGGGATTGACAGTTAGAGTGCCTAGTTAGACAGGGGGTTTGTACCGCATAGTTACTTTCCATTAAGACAACAGTTTTTTACTACGAAATACAATAAATTTTCAGTTTACTTAAACATCAACTTGGAATCCATGATTGCATTATTAACCCTTGGAATGTGAGTCGAAAACCCCCTCCGACCTAGACAGTGGCTATTTTGCTTGATCAAGAAGCCACTACAGCATTACTGCGGATACAAGTGTGTGCTGTGTCAAATGGAGGGATACACAATTTCTCTGTGACATGGCCTTTCTCACTGACATAACTGGACATGAATGTCTGGTTGCAAGGCAAAGATCAGACCATTTCCGACTTTTTGGTCATGTGTACGGTGTCCATTTTAGGATGTGTCAGTCTCAGTCTTACTTTGAATCAATCTCATCAAAACTTGTAGTCATTATCGCTAAAACCTGCTTTCAAAGTCAGTTTAACAAAAGGTTGTTTTCATTCTCGTCAAAACTTGGTGTCATTCTCATCACGACTTGTTTTCTAAGTCAGTCTAATGAAAAGTTGTATCATTCTCGTCAAAACCTGGTGTCATTCTCATCAGGATTTGTTCGCAGTCAGTCTAAGCAAAAGTGGTTTTCAATTAAATATAATTTCTGTGAACGTGATATTTGTTTTGTACGCATTTTAGAGAATTTTACCTGAAAGATTGAAAAATGTCAGTGAAGTTGTCAGACCTAGCATACTTTTAATGTGTTTGTTAATAATTACATACCATATATGGAACTTGTGTGTTCCAAGTTAGTCTGCGGCCCCTGATGGCCAGTACATAAATTACGTGGCCCCCACCACTATCCAAGTTGCCTATCCCTGATTTAGAGTGTGTTACATTTGGTTATTCTTCTGTGCACATGATCAGTTTAGGGATGGTTGGAAAGTCAGACGAGAACAGCTATTCTTAAAGTTTCTGGCTGTGATAAATGGTGTATTTTTGGTGATTTTTTTTTTAAGAAAACATGCATTTTGATCCCACTGGCGGGCTGTGGGGTTCAGAGGGTTAACAAACTAAGGGTCGACATAGCAATACAACCACTATGGAACATTGAACAAACAGTCAGGAATAAATCCACTACCAAACACGGGATAACAGAACATCAAAAGGACAAACTTTCACTAAGTGAGAGTGAGCACAAACTAATACAACTTACACAAGTCTCAACCAAATGCCTGAATCTCACGCTCTGACGGAGACAACCGGCGGAAAGGTTTTATTGAGACGGACGCCTCCTGATTGGTTCATCAACGGGAGGACTAATGATGCATGATGGGGGGGACCAACGGAAAGCGGAGGGTGGATCTGAATTAATAGAATAGCAAAGGAGAAAACAGAAGGGAAGACAAGATAACCATACACACATACACTAAACATGCATACGGACACAAAATATTGGTGGACGTAACAGGAGTATTTTCACTTTAGTTCTATGAATAGCGTTTGCTCCACTGCTTACAGTGTTTAGTGCTGCAGGCATGAGTTGCTAGCACCTGTCTGCCCCATTGGAGTCTATTCCCTCAGGTCTGCTGTCTTTCCAATCTGTCACAAGTACTTTCCCTTGTTTTCAGTTGATATATTCACTACAGTCACCAGAAAACCATTTGGATAGGACAGGTCTGGGTAATTTTATTCCTTCTTAGCCTTTTCTTTCAACATTTGTTTTTCTCGTTTTAATTTGAAACTTCATATTTTATTCCTTGCTTTGTGAGTGCCTGCCTTCCTCATGTTAAGTACGTTGACTTCCCTATTTGGATGTCCAATACAATACAAAAAATGTACTTGCTTCGACTACAATTACCCACATTATCAAAACATGGTGGTTTAAACAGGAAGAACTGCTTTACTTTGTGTACCAGCATTTGTAACCGATATCTATGCTTATTGAAATGTCAACATATTGTAGCAGATTTCTGTTGGCATGTTTGTATTGGTAATGTTAGCTTAAAAAACACTCACCATAGCCAAGAAAATACATGGAAATGTAAAATTCCTCTCACTAAACAACTGGACACTTGTCCTTATTTTGTGTGTAGCATTTATAAGAGCAAATGCAAATAAAATATGCACATTTTTCTCACCAAATGGCAAAAAATAGGTGCAGGCCACTTCCAGCAACAGATCTACATTCCAACCTGTATCTACAGGTGCCAATGATTGATTCCAACATGGCAGCATATAAGTTGTTAACATTCATCATCTTTGGATAGATGCTGGTGTTTATTAATTAAATAAAATTTAACACAGACAGATGACTTTCTTGGTTAATGCCCAGTACTCTGTCTCTTTAATTTTCTTGAGAAGGACATTCAAATGCAGTTTTTCCAAAATATACTTTTTACGCAGGCCGTGGTTGTCATAAGACCTGAGCGTTTTACTGCTCTCTTATATGTAGGAGAACACTGTTGCTGATTGATCCTGGAATTGATCCTTGAATTAAAATGATTTAATATTAATTTAATCGATGCTAAATTTTAACATTGAACAATCTTATGTAATATTCAAAAGCATTGTTATTATTTTGTTTCTGAAGGTCGGTTTCTGAATGAGGAGGGATCTGGTCTGTGCATCCCTTCTCCCAGCTACCTCCCTTTTGGGGCTGGGGTGAGAGTGTGTCTTGGGGAAGCCCTGGCAAGGATGGAGCTCTTCCTCTTCCTCTCCTGGATCCTCCAGCGTTATACACTTTCTGTGCCAGTGGGACAGCCAATGCCCTGTCTGGAAGGGAAATTTGGGGTTGTTCTCCAGCCAGTGAAGTATAAGGTTAAGGCCTTGCCCCGAAAAACCTTGGAGAAAAGTTAATTGGAGCCATGTTAGATTTAGTTGTCTGGTCTCATGATAACAATAAGAAAAATCACATTCCCTTCTGACATCCATATAGTGGACAAAGCTCATGTCAACTCGTGTCATATCAGAATGTAGGATCTACATTAATGAATCTAAATTTGCAATAATTAAAAAGTTGTCATGCCTACAAGTTTCTAAGCGAGCACAAAAAAGCATGTCCAATGCCTAGCTACACTGTAAAGAATCATTTCAATTGTTTCTTACAAGTTCCGAATTACAAAGGGCCAACCCACACCTTGGGCTACATTGAGGGACGTACATGTATGGGTTATTTCTGGAGCCATTGTCATTCGGCACCATGAAGAGCACAACTCATAACCTGTATGAGGACAGATGCCCATACCGTGAACCAGGGACTGTTTGAAAGATTGTGTTCATCATTAATTTAATTCCCAATGTGATGTTTCCAAGGCAGAACATCTGTTATGCGTGAACCGTGCTAAATCCTCAAATTCCTAATGTATTTAAACTAAGCACATCTTTGTTTAATGGTCTTTGCAGCATGGGGTGCAATTGAAATTTGCACTGAATTGTAGCTGAATTCTTAAATATTGCTGTAATATACAAGGCCATGAGCATAATAACATTTACTAGATTTAAATGTAAGTGGGCCAGAGCGTAACAATTTGCAATAAATTGAGTTATGCAAGTTATGCATCCCTGCATTGCTTTTCATTAAATATAACAGTACTTTGTTTAACATAATCTGTTTATGGGGGTGGGGGGGGGGGGGGGGGTGGTATGTGTTTTCTGGAACTTTCCATAAAAATAATATTATTGCAAATGATTCATGTTAATGAATGATTCTACAGAAAATGTGTAGTCTGGTGATGTATTTAGTATGCAACACATGGTTTGAAAGGAAAATTACATGGTTGATTCAACTTATTTTCAGTTATGACATGTGATACAATACAAGGGACATCCAAACTGAGTGATACTACAATTGTCTCAGACATCAACTCACATCATACTTAAATTCATTCAAAATGAGCTATAACAGGGTTGAAATAAAGTAATGCTTTTTTTTCTGAAAATCGTACAAAATAAAACATTTTACTTGAGGCCTGAGGTGGGGCAAATGTGTTTTTGTGATATTTAAATACTAACCCTATTAGTATTATAAAAAATGAGAAATGTAAAAAAAACAATTCTAATAAATAATTTGGCTCAATGTTTCCCCATTTTCAAAATATAACTAGAAAGTCATGCAATTTGCCTTTCACTTCAGAATACGTTCTACAGCAAAACAACTCGTGAAATAAGTTAGATTTGAGCCTTGACATACATAGGCCTACATAGATCCCTTGAAGGCCACTGCTGTATGTTGTCGCTATGAGTCTGCAGGTCCGCCATCGTGGACCGGTCAAGATCCGCTGGTAGGCAAACACAATGTGTATTGAGAGAAGGCAACAAAGCAGACAAAATCAACTGTAACTCGCCTTATTCTGAACTGACTTTTTATTCACTTTGTTTTGCTGTAAAGGTGGGCAATTGAACATGACATGAGTTACTTCTTGGAATTAAATTCAGTTACTGGGGGCGGATCTAATCAGCTCTATGCCAACACATTAACCTTTTGAATACCCATCCAGAAGAACATCCAGTCAGTTCAGCCGTACACCCCAAGACATGTTAACTCCACTTCTGCAAGCTAGACAGTTGCCATTACACAAGCAATGTCACAAATATTGTAGATCTCAAATATTAAATTTTTATCTTCAGTAATTCACTTCAGACACTGACATATGCAATACAATACTATAATATAATAAAAGTACAATATAATACAATACTATAATATAATACTATCATATAATAATACCACAATACAATAATATAACAATACTATAATATAATATAATGATACAATACTAGTGTGTCAAGTGTTTGAGACCAATGTTCAGAATCGCATAGTGCAGTCATATGTAAACAAAAATAATTGGGCTCTACAGCAACTAGGTATAACGTAGGTCAAAGTTGTTATTGGGCAAACTCAATTCCTCTCCATCTCACACTTTTCAGCAACATGCGAACACCTTCAGATAATATCCTTGAAACAGCACGGTTTTACAAAGCTTTTTTCTCAAGCTATCACTTTGCAGAAATCCAAATTTCCAATGTGGTACTGCCTCAAATTGTAGTAATAATTTATTTTCGGTCGTTAGTTTAAATTTTCCATAAGCAATACACATACAAATACATTTGTATCACAACCATTAAATCTAAAGCAAAACAAACTAAATAAAAAAGTTGCAATACTGGCAAATATACTGACACAATAGCGATCATACCTCAGTTTTATATAAAGTGAACTAGCCATTCTTAATTGTCACAATTATTCCAAAGGTTTAAGTTGTGGAAGTTGCTGACAACTAATGACACGATGAAAAAGTGATGGCTCAAGCTTTCCTTTAGTCCATGATCTTTGGTGAACCTTTGACAAAAACAAGGCCATCTCAAAATTACTTCTGGCATAGCTGAATGGTGCAGCATTGCATTGTGCATTAAGATAGCAGCACAAATATGGTTTACTAGACCTAGCTAATTTAGGCTAGCTAGCGTGTTTAATCACATGAGCACTAAACACATTCCATCTGATAATTTTTTATAAAGTCAAATTAAACAAAGAATGAGGTCATTGTTAAGTAAATTCCACGTTTATCCCAACGTAGTGCTTTAACAATTATTCAGTAACGTTGTTTTCGTTAGGTGGGCATATCACAACGATGTCAGGTAATTTTCAGGATAGTTTGAAGCGATATTTCACGCTCACGAACTTAGCCTTAGTAAAATACATTTTAAATGTTTTTTGTAAATAACATCGTCACTTGTTAAAGTTATCCCGTGATGCCTGTTTTCAACGTTTCGCCTATTTGTACAACCAAACGCTGCACATGCCAGTGGCATTGTTTCAAGCGGTCTAACTTGCTCAACTCTTCACTGTTGACCGCCCCAATATATGGCGACCATGTAGACGCACATCAAATCCCAATTTGCGGAATCTTTGTATGTATGTCTATGTGTACGGGCACAGCGTCTTGGAGATTTTTGTGAATGCTTCGCGGTTTGGACGGGGACTGGGCTGTGGGGAAGCATATCTTGGCGGGGAAACGGTCTTCAGAACAACACCGGCGCATATCGAAAGCTCTGCAAACTGTCATTCAACATTTTGTCTAACATTTTTTAAAATGATTAACAAATAATTTTGTAAATGTTTAGAAGGATCATCAATCCTACATTAGAGAAATTGACCACAAATAATATACAGAAATGTGCTATTCTCAAATCCAGACAGTAAACAAATTGTAGCCAAAGGCTTGCAAACCAACTAGATTGGTCTAATGAAGGCAGTACTTTTATTTTCCTCATGAACAGCCAGCCACATATTGTCTAAAATGTCCTAGCCGTGAAATTCCGGTCTCCAATGTCCTTTATTGCAGCAGGAGGGGGGAAGCGTGTACTCATGGCTAGGTGCTAATGCTAACTGGAAACTAGCTAACTCGCTATGGAATAATTAATGCCGCCGTTACATATACTCACAGGCGCATTCGTGCAAATGCTCTGAACTGTTGGCACGGAGTTTTGTTATTTATGAGTTAGCTATCCCACTTCTGACACCATGTTTCGATGTCAAACAACGAGATGCAGTCATTGATGGAGTTAATAACTGGTGTTCGGTGCAATAGCCAAGACAGACGGTATGCAAACATAACAAGATGCAAATACATAACATCAACGCTAGATAGCGTTATATGCCTGTGAAAACTCTCCCCCTATTAATTTGAATAGGGGCAAAAACCGATTAAAAATAATAATTTAAAATATCACACGAACCGATGACTTAGCTACATGTCATCACACTACATGGCAATACCCAAGACCGGCTGGCACTGGAATGGAATCGATAGGGTCAAAACTGCGGGCATAAGTAGGGCACCAAAAGTCGACCTAATAATAATAATAATATGACTTTGTGGTGACAAGATGTGAGTGTCATCACTGACGCATCACATAACATGAAAAAACATTTCCCTGAGCAAATGCAAATGTGATGCATCAGTGATTGGACTGACTGCCTTAGCGTGATTAACCTGCCCTGGCTGAAGCACAATAGTGATGTGCAAAAATTAACGAACTATTCTTTTTGAACGAATCTTTTTAGTGTCCGAATCGAATCGAACTATTATGTCAAATGAATCGAACTTTTGTGTGTACAAAGTGTATGCAAACTTTTGAGCCTGTATGTAAACTTTGGAATTCTGACATAGTGAAATAAATCTGTCTGTAATTGATTATTTTAAAATTACCTCTGATGTGAACAAAATAGATGCCCTATTGACCTCCCAAAAGAAATTAATGGTAACATGAAATGTGTGGAGTTGTGAAAAACTGAGTTTGAATATCTTTAGCCTAGGTGTATGTAAACTTTTGGCCTCAACTGTATAAGAAGAACACTTTGTGTATTATTGTAGGAGTGCAATTGCCCCAACACAAAAAATTACCACAGTAATCTAGGGTTAGGGTAAAGTAAAAATAAATTACAATGTATTAGTTTTTAAATTATACTGCACACCTTCATATGACACTTAAACTTCTTTAGTTATTGGTTGTTCAATCTTGTTATCTCTTTATAGACGCACTTTTTATTTTATTTTATAGTTGTGGCTAGAGGGACTGATGTAAATATAAGCTGTTACAGCTAATTGTACGCTGTACAATAATACGGTTTAATAGTTTATCTGCCAATTTGATACCATTTTGTTTTTCCGTAAAGATATAAACAAATAAAGTAAATAATCAAGGAGCTATTTTGACTGGTTTATTGCCATACGTGTTTGTAGGCCTAGGCCTACTTTTGTGGTTATCTAAACTGTAATCTGTTTACATTGTGTTTCACTGTTCAGCTCTATATTGATGCTGACCATCATCTGACCCCCCCCCCCCCCCCCCTCCCCGCGCCCAGCATTTGACTTCTATCCTGTGAATATTGAAATTAAATATTCACCTAATGTTTGGGTTTGCACATATCTTTCTGCTGTATTATACAAGTAGATCATAAACTAGCCCTAGTAATAGCGCTCTTCGTAAAAGAATTTGCTTTGCATAAGAAGGCATGCCTGAGGCCAATTTATTGTGTTCACCCTTACCGTTTGTCTAGTGCGCATGAGCGATATTTAAGGACTTTGCTGGTAGAGACCCAATGACGGAGGGAGAAAGTGTGTGACAGTTTTACTCACTGGAGTTAGCCTAAGGTACTAATAACGAGACGAAAACACACGTCACGAATGACTAAATAAATCATTTGCTTAGGCTGGGCACAGTCTTACCTCATAAATGATTCGTATGCATGATTTAATATCTGAATTGAACGTTTGACTGCAAGCGAAAAGCTCGTCACGGGTAAGTTTCACAACATAGCCTACCTCATGTCGAATATGATTAGTTAGTCAACTTGAATTCAAAATGTTGCTGCTTTCGTGAACTTGTTGTGGTCCACACGTTTAAGAGAAACAGCAAGTTAAAAGAACAGTAGCCTACTTGTCTTTACGGAAATGTGTTCGTTTTCTCGGATGTTTCCAACATTTTCCTATTTTGTTGCCTATGATCAGACTCCGGTCTACCTGAGCACGGGGACGGTAGAGTAAACGGTGGAATAGCCCATAAATTGCATTACTTGTGGAGCTGCGTTGGAAACCCGAGAATTACGTCGAAGGTGTTATTGTAAGCCTACTTGACTTAAAGCAACTGTTGTAATTAAAGTCACTTTCGGTGTCTTCGATCATGACGGAATCCTAATGTAGGCCTACACTTTAACAGTAATTCCAAAATGTGCCGTAAAATGCAATCTTATCTTGTTTAGGATTAAAATGCAAGGACTTAAATGCATGTCATTATTATCGATAAACTACAGTATTTTGCTGGGCTGTCTTACAATAATATACGAACACCCCTAAAGCGGGTCCTGCAATTTCTTAACTGAAATTGACATCGAGTCTCGTGACGTGACGAATTGGTTCGACTTTGAGTAAAATAATTCTGCTGAGAAGATAGAACGTAAGTGTGTAGACAGGAATCCTTTTCTTGTAAATTAAGTCTCGTAATTTAAGTGAAATTGTGCCAAGTTTCCAATTAGTTCATTTGTCACGCAAATGTTGTTATAGTTTACGCAGTGTGTTGTTGCTGAATTAAATATATGACGGCAGCTAGCTGGAGACAATATACAAAACATTCAATTGAAATATATATAATGCAATAAAAATTAACATAGGCTGGCGTTTTAACTGAATTTAAATTTGCCACATCAATAATTCATCCCAAAACTAAAAGTAAAGGCACTACTTGAACTTTTAAAAACAGCAACATTTTTTAAGATGGCACATCATCACAATAGTACATAGAAAAGTAGCCAAGCAGAACAGCAAACAATAATAGCAATAGATGACTTAGTGAATATACTTAGTGGACTAATGTCAATTTATAATTAATAATCAATCTTATTAAACTGATTAATATTCTGTGTGCAAATACTGTGGTGCATCTGGTGGCTGATGGTGGGCTAGCCGTTCATCAACTGTCCAAGTCCCTCACGTTCAAATTCCAGTAGATTTACAATGGGGGAGATGCAAGCAAATTCTGCAGGAAAACACAAACAGCACTGATAAGGTCATGTTAATTTGAGATTTGGACGTCCAGAACAACAAATAAGAAGCAAGATGGAGTTGAAAAATTTGCCATGGCACAGTAGATACATACAAATTATGTAAACAGTTAAGCATGTACATATATGAATAAAAAACAAGGATATTGAAACGCACACCAAGGCAGTAATGGACAATCGAAGAGACTGCAGTGCCTTGTCTCAAGTATTCAACATCTGGGATGATTATGGCCTGAAAATGGGCAACATTGAGTTTATTAATATGTTTCATTACATTTAAAGTGTTTAGCCTGAGCAGATTGATTGAGAGCACACCATTTTTGAAACCCTTCCTTATTTGTTTGGCAGTAGTTCAAAACCATTTTGAAACCAGACAAAAAACAAACAAAAAAAGAACAATGACTTGATAGATCAACCTACAAACAATGCTATTATTTATGCTATGTGAAACAAGTCACCATGACATGTACTGTAGTTGATTATGAATGTGAGGTGGTAAAATATTTTTGAGACATGGCTTAGTTTTCCTACACAATACTTTGAGGACTTCATTAGATTGAAGCTTGCTTCAGAAAGTTCCAATGATGAGGAGACCTTCTAGGAAGCTTCTGACTTGCCTGTGAGAGAAACAACTATCCAAAGGTTTGAACGTGAACAATAATATACATTTTAATGTACTCAATACCATGAGTAGCACTCTGAAAGACATTGAACCCTTATTAAACAATTATAGTTAGTTACTGCCGATGGCTTGCCAATTTTTAAGAGCAATTCTGAGCAATTTCAGACAATCCTATACTGTAAAAAATAAAAGGTTAGCTCAACTCAAATTTTCAAGGCAACTTGCTGCACAGCTTTTTTGAGTTCTCAACTTCTAGGCAAATAAGTTCTATTAACTTGGCCTTATGGGTCACGTCACAAGTCCACCTAACTTACATTAATTTGTTCAGCTGATCACTTATTTATAGTTGAAGACAAACAAGAAAGTACCTTGTATAAACTAGTTCTTTGATATTGTTCCAACTTAAATATTGTTGTTCAGCTGGTCACCTATTTATAGTTAAATAAACAAAAAAAAGCATGTTGCATTCATTCATAATAAAAAATTTTCAGGACTTACATCGTTGAAAATTGAGTCAGGTAGAAAAAATATGATTATAACACTGCTGGCATAATTTTTTTTTTTTATTCAAATTGCTTAACAGCTGTAGCAACAATACAGCACATCAATGACTGCACATACATGGGCAGAGCTTCAAAGTTGACGTCGTTAATCAACATGTAACGGACTAACCGCACACACTATCAGTGTTAGCACATGAAAATAACAGTGCTTTGAAACTGTAAATGCTTGCTTCATATAGTCTAGTTAGTTTAGATTTATGCTCAGTCAAAATGCTCAATAAAAAAATTCAGTCCAAGCTACTGTGCCTTCGATCTGTGGATATGTATTGTAAGTGAATTCTACATTAAAAGGCCTCAAAAGATTTAAACCAAAGTCAATTAAACAATTTCACAACTTCAACAGTTTCCTTCCTCCCAAAGGTCACATTCTGGGTGCCACAATGTTGGTGGTAAAACAACGCACTTGTGCGATTCAAAATGTGTTTTCGTACAATTAAAGGCCACCAAAGACTTGTAATTATTTGAAACAAGCCAAAACATTTGGAGTTTATGAACAATAGACCAGCACATTTGAAACTTAAGTGCTTTGAACTATAGAGGTAGGAAGTTTTGTAAGTTAAGAACTTAACTGGTTTCACAAGCAAAACAACAAAATGCTTTTTAGAGAACAGAGCAGCTTCCACTGCAATACACCTTTTAGCTGTGCTCCGCAATCCTTCTTTCAAAGTCACATCAGGAGCTTGTTTTTGAGGGATCTCACTCTTGCAGAGCACTGTGTGCCGAGGTCCATTAAGATCTTCTCAATCACCTCAAAAGTATACCGAAGTTCTTTTGGATACTCAATGTTCAACGCAAAAAGGGGGCCAGAAAGTAAAGCAAAAGCAGAGGGCAGGTCTGGGAGATCTTCTATGATCACAGCTTCTTCTAGCACCAGAGCAATGTTGGTGACTGCAGGTGGCGAAGAGACAGTGGCCACATCATCTTCCACCACAGTGAGGATGCCAACTTTAATTCCTCTAGTCTGGTTCTCCTCTGGGGCAGTATCCTAGGCAAACACAAGAAACAAATATAAGGTGTGGCAAGGGAGCACACATGCTAGGCCAAGTTCAGGGACATTCCAAAGTGCATATGTATCCCACCAGAAAATTTATTTTCTGTTTATTGAAGAGTAGAGGGACTGGGGGACCCATGTATATGAGACACGCTATATCAGTGATGACTGTCGGAATATAGAGCTATTTAACACTTATTTCAACATAAAAATATTGCTTACAGTACCTTTAACATAACAGACTGCAATGCCGTGGTAATAATTTACTTAAGGTAAACAATGTATGTCACATCAACAGTAACTAATGACATAGTAGGGCAGCGACACCGGATGCTATTGATTAACCTAACCTGTTAAACCAAGTTGGAAATAATGCTTTTCATGAAATACTCACAAGACATGTCTTCAGCAGCTTCGTTAGGTTTTCACGAACAAACAAGGGGAGACCTGCCAGGACTGTTGTCTTCCGGTGTGCCACGATATTGGAGGTCTGAAAAATGGTTCCAACAAAAATAAAATAGCGTTAGTATAACGAGTATAACAATTTCCAGTTTGAGTTACTTGAGTGTAAAAATTATACACTTCCCTGTAAATTCATTGATTTATTCGGCTCTAAAAGAATTGGTATAATACAAGGTTTTTAAGTTTACTACTATAACATCTGATTGCCATAAGGGTTACTCGTTGATCGAGCTTCTCCATCTCCTGTCCAAAGGCTCCCTTTCTGGCTCGGTGTAGTTTTAGGAATTTAGGAGCGTATCTGTCCAATGACGCTCGGAATGTGTCAAGTAGGTCAACGTTGGTGATGCACTTGAACTCTTTGCAAATCTGTTCATGGCAACGATAAATAAATAAATGCAACAACTGGAAGCTTTTATCACCTACCACTTGTCAGGCTTATAATAAAGTGCTGCATGCAATTATGAAAGCAAGTTTTTACTCATGGAGGATCCACCCTCCTTACCTCTTGTGTGGAAAACAGTGCAGGCCATCTTCTAAGAACCTCTGATACCATCGGGGCCATCTCCACAATCTCTCTTCTTCTGAGCGAGAAGGTCAGGTGCATTTTTTTTTACTGCATATGGCAGAAGCGCCTTTTTTTTTTTTCATTTCTTCGACCAAGAAGAGTCTTTCGTCTTCTAGGGTATCATCATTTTGCCCCTCTGCGTGGTCAGGCAGATAGTTTACTTCCCCTCGTTTGGACCTTTTTATGGACTGTCTGGTCTCGTCTTCGTCCAACTCTCTCTCTCTCTCTCTCTCTCTCTCTCTCTTACGGTTAATGTTGACTTCCTTACAGCCTTTAGCGTGGAGCTTGGACCTGTAGTTCCCAATTTTGTATTTTATACTCATTTTCCAGCCCTCATATCCCTTACCTGAACTTGGCTCTGTAAGGCAGGGATGCTTCACAATGAGAGCAGAAGCAATTGAGTCAATCTCATTTGACTCAGGGTATGCTTTAAACTTAAAAATTGCCTGTGCAATTTTGACTAAAATCTCAATCTTCATTTCTCTTGATACATTTAAACTTCTCTTAGTCTGTTCAAAAACCTTGTTGCCTTTAGCCAGCCTTAGTTCAACATCATACGAAAAGTCAGGTAGGTTGAAGGCCACTGCAAGGTGCTTCGCAAAAAACTTCGAATGGTGGCTGACGGGCTATGGGATGAGGCAGAAGAGACAGTCGCAGTGTCAAGGGAAGACATGGATCCCGCATCAGATATGTCAAGTACAGATGAGTCATTGTCCCAGAAAGGTTTTAAGACAGCCTTTTCAGGAGGTAGCTCGGAAATGTCAGACAAGCTTGTAAGGGCATTATCAAACTCAGGGTCCTCAAACTGCACTAGGAAATCTCCTTGAAGTTGTAACTTCTCAGTATGGACAGCTTTGAGTTGGTCTACTGATTCTGGCATCTGAGGAAGCTGGACCCTCCTCACATTTAGATGGGAGATGTAAACTCGCAGTAACATTCTGTGAAAAAAGTACAAACTGAAATTAAGGACATCACTTTACAGGCTCATATTAGCATTATAAACCCTTTCCCGTAAGACGACACAGAAAATAGGTCAAGGGATAATACATTTGGTTTCATACTTTTCAGTAGAGTAAGGCTGTCTTTTGAGTCACAAACACCTTTCCTCGAATAGTGTAAGCTGGCAATGGGTGGTGATCCTTCAAGAACTCGGAATCCAGGACCTCAACTTCAGTGTACCTGCTTTCAACCAGCTCATAGGAAGGTAAATGTTCTGTGTACCAAGAGGAAAGCTTTCGAGAGATGAATGACACTGTATCTGCATCAACAACTATGTGAAGTATCTTGTAGAAATCTGGCAATCCACTGCACTGCCCAGCAGATATGATCATGCCCTCAACATATTGGATTCCATGCAAGCTGATGTCTGAAGACAGGGAAACAGAGTCTCGATGAGGATACTTTTCCAGAATTGCAGTCCTAGGTGTTACATCCAAAGAGTGTAATTGAACCACTTTCACCTTCTCCACATACAACTGGGGTTTGAAAAGACTTGCACCATCCATGTAATTTGCAGTCATTTGTTGATGCTTTGTCACCAAAGTGTGAAGTACATTTTTGAAATTATGTGTATCATGCACTACCTTCTTGAAATAGCTATGTTTTGATTCAAATCTCATGGTCCACAGTTCCACTAAAGGCCCATAGCAGTGTATTAGCTGTGGATAATGATCCACAAAGTGGTGCTTTGGCTTTAGAACAAGGTTAGGGAAAGTCTCAGTTAGTAGTTGTCGGTGATCAGATATTTTGCTTCCCAAGTAACACAATGTTTCCTCTGAGAATTTTGTGCACACTACAAGCTCTACTATTTCTTTAAGATCCATTCATATTTCCTGTGAAGGCTCTTTTTCTGGTATATCACCGCCAATCATAAGGGGTAATAATCGCAACAATGCCCCATTTTCATGTCCGTTGCCGCCACTAGTTCCCTTTGCAAAGCTTGTTTTAGCAATTTCCTTTGGTTTATTAACCTGGTCTGAGTATTTGTAAGGAAATTACTTGATGCTATTGTTCAGGCTATCAAATGAAATATATTTCTTTGCAATCAGTTCCTTTAGGCACAAGGATAGTTCAACAGGGACAATACCTTCAAAAAAGTAATGTAAAATATCAGGGGGAAACCCTGTGACTGGATGAAGTAAGATAGGTGCTTGGTAACGACACATTCCCTTTTAACACCATTCACACTCAGTGTGTCACTGTTCTCTAGTCTCTTCAGACAAGCATCGTGTTCTTTGTTTCTTATTTCAAAATCAAAAGCTTCAGTGGTAGCTATTTGATCTCTGCTAATTAAACACCACCTGCAAAACTTCTGAACATTGAAACTTTCTTGGAAGCCTGCAAGGCCATGGGCCCCCAGGTTATCTGCACAGACACAGAAGATTGTTCCCTTCACGTTTTTCCCAAGAGCCTCAACAAATATTCCTTCTTGTTCTAGATACTTTACATCCTTGATCAATGGGTCAAGAAACTTCTCATACCCATACAGTTTGACATCAATGTCTTTGCGAGCACTGCTAGCTGGATTGAGTGAAGACTGGAGCGAAATTTGGCTGGCAAGTTAAGAATGACCCAATAAACAGCTGTAATTTTATATATTTTTCTTGATGTCCCTAATGGGTTGCACACTTCAAATTCATCAATATATAACCCTAAAAAAATACATGAATCTTTTTGTCCTAAAAGTGCATTCTCTTTGAAGTACTGCCCATCTTGAAAAGAGCCGTAATGGAAAGGTAAAGATTCTTGATTGAACACCACCTTATCTAAAAAATCTGTGCGGCCTAACAGGCGTTCAAGAACCTGAATGATAGAAACATAAACTAAAGAATGTTTATATGCTCTGTCGTAAAGATATTCTGTTGGCTCAATTACAGAAAAATGTTCCCTAAAATGTAAATTCCTCCTATAATCTGTAGAAAATGTTCCTATCTGTACTGTGCTTTCAAGAAGAGGATTTGATTGGACTATTGCTTCAGAAATGTTGTCAATAATGCTATCATCTATTGCAATATCCCGTTTTAAGAGTATGTCTTTAATATTTTGAAGAGTATTGAACTTAGAAAATTATTGAAGAATTGTGATATTTTGCACTTTTCTGTGTTGCACTTTTAGAAACATGTAACACTGTTTGCATACATAGAAACAGAGATGCAAGCTTATGTTCAAGTGTCTCGAGATCTATACACTCTACCGCACTCTCTACTGCTGATTCTAATGTCTGATCTGTTTGTGAGGAAGTCCCTGCCTCAAAATTCAATGCGTGGCCCACATCATGGCAACCATCTTGATCCTCCGTTTCTGCAACTATTGATGTATGTAAATCTTTAAGTGTATGAGCCTTATGATTTCTACTTATATGAGAACTGAAGGTTGAAAGTTTGTTTGTTGCGAAGTCACATCTTAGAAAGGGACAGCGCACTGTCTGTTGATTTCTTAAATGGTGCCCAATGTGGCTGAAGAACTTCCTTTCATTACAAATGTCTTTGAAATCACATGATTCACAAATAAATGTTGAATT
This sequence comes from Galaxias olidus, assembly GCA_026901105.3. NCBI lineage: Eukaryota > Metazoa > Chordata > Actinopteri > Galaxiiformes > Galaxiidae > Galaxias > Galaxias olidus. The sequence goes on along the minus strand of JAPMUY010008542.1, from coordinate 38,524 downwards.
CTCTTGTCTCTTAACACTCTTAGAATGTGTTCTAGAGAGGTGGGATTTTAATGACCTGGGGTTTTGAAGATGCGGACACAATCTGCATGAAGACAGGGCCAGCTTCCTCTTCCATGTCGTATTCGATAATGTTTCAGAAGGACCTCTTGGCTTGAATGGGCAAACTTGCAAAATGTTCAAGAGGCGGATTTTTTTTTTTATAATAATAAGACCATGGTCAAAGAGCCAACATGGACTGTAGACATTAAAACATTTGTGAATTGTAAGAAATCATGTAATTAAAGTGAATTCTACCTAATCCAGTCTAACTGAAAGACTGCAGTTATGTAATATTATTAGCATGCCCACCCCGACCACAAAGTTGAGCCTCAAATATAAAATGAATATAAAGTGTGTTTTATTGAACATGCATGCTTCCGAATTCCGTGGTTGTCTTGTTTAATTTCAGAGACATTATTAATGTACTTATACTGTTGCTCATAAAGATTAGTAGGCCTACAAATAGTTTGAAATTCATCTTAACCATTTTGAATGCTATCCTGGTGGTTTACTTTTTGCCGTTTTCACACTGATCACTAGAATGGTCAGAACTTTAGAACATTACTTTTTTTTTCAGTTCTGGAACAAGCTAACACTACCTTACAGCGCGTGTCCGTTACGCCATTATGATAGAGGTTTGAGTGTTATCTCTGGTCGATAGCCTGGCTATGTTAGCATTACTAACGTTCTAGCTCGAAGCACTACGGTTAACTAACATAGAATATAAAAAAACGTGCGATGACCAAACTACTGAATTTACAAACATGACAGAAAATTACAATACGTTAGGCCCTTTTTACACAACATTGTAACGATACCTTAAATTGCCGAAGATGCGAGCCGAGAATCACAATGGCGCCAGACTCCGCTTTGAAAACTTATGCCAAAATGGAACAGTCTCTCACATGTTAAGTTCAAAAGTTACGCATGCGCACAAGCTAGGTGTAGGGAAAAAAGCCAAACATGCAGAGGAACGTGTTTTTTCAAGTTTAGCCAAAACGCTTAAACAATTTACCTCAACAAAATTAGGAAATAGTGGGGACTACTTGTTAAAACAACCAAAGTCAACATATTCACATTTCTGAGTCCAATTTAATTTCACATCTAAATTGTTACAACACTTAACGAGTTGGCTTTTTTACAGTGTATGCACCCTGAAGAACCTTACTTGTAGACTTTTGTGATTGCATGCATTATCATGGGCCTCCACGACTGGTCCAGACCGTTTTGCTCGGGGTCCGTGGAAAAAGATGGTCAAAAAGCCATCTTGTCCATGCAATCAAACAGTATTAAGCTTGTCAGAGAGATTCAAGAACAGAAAGGAAGTTTCAGCAGATATTAATGATAAAAAAAAGAATTCATTAGGGTCTGTATTGTTAAAAGAAAATCTATGTATTCTACTCACCTTATTGAACAATAACACTTCATCAACATTTAGGATGAAATTGGTTAATAGGCTGTCCAACTCTTCCTAATACTGTGAATTGGACAAAGTAGGGATGAAAGCATGTGAAAACAAATGTGTTCTTCTACACTATTAATCAGTCAACAAGCTTCCCTTCTTCCTAATATTAGCAAGAACAATTTATATAAACCAGACCTACAAATGTACGCAAAATGTAACCAACCTTGATGATGAGGGCACCTCTCTAGTAGATAGTTCTACAGAAATAAAACACAACCATATTAGACAGTTTCATAAACAAACATTAATTAAAGTGTGGAATTCAAATAGTCTTGAATCAACTCCACATCCATTTACACGTCCACTAACATTAGGCAAGCCAAAATTTTATCTAGTTGGAAATGAATGAATGAATAAATGACCGGGGTTCACACCGCAGCATTAATTGTAAATGTTGTTTTGCTATGTTTACTGTTAGCTAACGTTAACTCTGGTGTTGGCTAACATTAGCTAGCTAGTAAGCCAAGCACTTATATAGCATTAACGCTCACATAAACAAAATGTGCTTGGGCAAGTATGGTTAGGAATAACTAACGGTAAAAGCTTACAAATTTTGTCACATACTTATGTACAGAAACATTAATTATCTTACTGCGTTAGTCTTCTGGAGAAAGAAGAAACTGTCACCGTAATTTTAAATCTGTTGGAAATTTAAATTTGAACCAGCTTGCTCATGCTTGTACCTTCAGTGATCGTAATCCAATGGCTGGCCGAGCTTCGGACGACGCACACTTTGAGTTTGTGGGTGACGTTCCAGTTAGGCTGACCCCTGAGCTAGAACTTGATGCAATGCTGATGTTTCGATGTAAGGCCAACGTTGGCCCGACGTATGTGTGTTATCTGGGACAGTGTTTGTATTAGATATTAGGAAAAGTTCATTTACAAGGGAAATTTCCTTTAGTTTCACCCTCGACGTTGGGGCCCCCTAGCGGCCGCAGGGCCCTAGGCGACTGCCTAACTCGCCTATGCCACGGGCCGGCCCTGATCATAGTCAAGGGTCTGTGTATCAGCTTGCTAGTTGGCGATTCGCGACTGGCTATTGAAGGCCCCAGTATGTTTCAAGCGAAATAGTTTGCTTTCCCCGGGGTAAGCAGCAAAACAAAGTCCATTTGTTTGTTCGTTCGCCTGCCGTTGCGCAGCCCATTTTTTTCTCGGCGAACATCCTGTGAAGGGCTGGGGCGACTCCTCGATTCTAATCAATTTCGAAAATGATTCTAAGCAATTTAAAAAATACATGATTTGCCTCACGTGCGTCGACGCATCGTAATTAAGTCAAAGACGAAGAAGAAACTGGATTACCACAGAAAACAAGGGCTGTGTTCGGAATCGCCTACTTAAATACTATCTACTACATACTCAATGAGTACATACTGCATACTGACTACTTAAACCGAAATCTAGAATACTAGTTTTTACAAAGATTCGATTATATTGTTAGTGTACTCAACTGGAACGTGACCAAAACCCCGCATTTTTGTAACGCTGTCAAAGCTAGAAGAAAATTGCCGAATTGCATTTTGGGGCGTGAAGCATCCTCTAGCAACCTCTTTCGGGTACTCAACATTTCCCAAAATTTGAGTATGTCATCCGGGAACTTTTTCCATACTCAAATTTCACATACTATGTAATGTTGGCATACTGCCTACTCATTTTCGGTCAAATTGAGAATGTTAAGTATGCATAGTAGGCGATTCCGAACACAGCCAAGCTCTTGACAAAACTGACCAGTGTCTTCATCAGGGTGTCCGCGGGGTCTTAAAAAGTATTAAAAGGTAATAAATCAATTTAGTGAAAATTAAGACCCTTAAAAAGTATTAAAAGGTCTTAATTGACATTTTACGAAGTATAAATTTTTTGTGCAACTTTTTCAATGTGAACCTAGACTATTTGTCCAAAGAGTTTGTATGCTAAAGGTTTGCGTTAATATGTGGGATTCTTCTGTGTAGGCTAGTTAGGTTATAGAATCCTGCAAAATGTGACATCATATGAAATGGTTTAACATTTCTTGCGCACGCTAACCCACTGACTGCTGTCCCTGACATATTGACCAACGCGCTACCATTAGTGATTTCTATTGGGTTTTCCTTTTCTCTCCCCATGTTCAGACAGACCCGTCAATTGATTAGCCGACAACTTGCGCCATTGCGTTGCGTGCTCATTTAAGCTAGCGCGGAAGTATTGGCACCATATGAAGTTACACGGAATCTATTGGTATCATGAATCATGCTTGTTATACTAGCTTATCGGGAAGGGGGCTAAATAATGCACTGAAATTAGGATGCGTTTTGGCGAGACTCGAGAGAAGAAGTTAGCAGGCTAACTCAGTAAGCTAGCCAACAGTGTTTACTTTCTTCATTGGGATAGAGAGGAGACGAAAAAGAGAACGAGAGGAAGAATAGATAGAAGAGCTGGTATTTATAACAGTGTTTCCTCCTTGGCAGTATCTGCTCTTTAAAATATATTAAATCTTGCTGAATTATAATAAAATAATGCATTTCAAATGTATGTCAATTTTTAAATATACACAAAGATGACATACATTGTAGGCAACCTATTATCAACACCAGTTTTCCATATTTTACAATCTCCATAGAGATGTAACTGAAAAGGTTTTTATAATAAAAAATATATATTTTGTAGAAACGGGAGGGGAAATGGAGAGAATGAGACAGGCAGAGCACAGAGTGTGAGAAGAGGAGAGCGACAGAGCAGGTTCTTCCAAGGAGAGAGACTAGAGAAGACAGCGAGAGAAAGGGAAATACATCTCTAATCTAGTCAAGGCACAGTGACTAAATTAATGATTATTATATTAGGCAGGACAAACGTGTTTTCAGTTTTTTCTAAATCAAGTGATTAAACAATGAGTGCCCCAAATTTGTGTTACTTACGAAACGTTTATTAATAAAAACAAATTCATACATTTTCAGTTGATCTAAAAGTAACAGTTTTAGTGTCGAAAAAAGGTTTTTAATTTTACTGAGTTGATACTTCGGTGTAGCCAAGCGGTGTCTTCAAAAAGCTCAAACCTTCTATGGCCAACTTTGACATTAGTTTACTTCTGTGACGTCCTGGAACCGCCTCAAACCAGGCAGGGTTCCTGATTGGGGTTAATGTTTTGCACCTGTGGGGTTTTTGGTCATCGTCATCATCATCATCTTCATCCGCTTTGTCCGGGGTCGGGTCGCGGAGGTAGCAGTTCCAGCAGGGCATCCCAAACTTCCCTTTCCCGGGCCACATTAACCAGCTCTGACTGGGGGATTCCAAGGCGTTCCCAGGCCAGTGTGGAGATATAATCCCTCCACCTGGTCCTAGGTCTGCCCCGCGGCCTCCGCCCAGCTGGACTTGCCTGGAACACCTCCCTAGGGAGGCGGCCAGGTGGCATCCTTACTAGATGCCCGAACCACCTCAACTGGCTCCTTTCTACGCAAAGAAGCAGCGGCTCTACTCCGAGTCCCTCACGAATGTCTGAACTTCTCACCCTATCCCTAAGGGAGATGCCAGCCACCCTCCGGAGGAAACTCATTTCCGCCGCTTGTGTCCGCGATCTCGTTCTTTCGGTCACGACCCACCCTTCATGACCATAGGTGAGAGTAGGAACGAAGATAGACCGGTAGATTGAGAGCTTTGCCTTCTGGCTCAGCTCTCTCTTCGTCACAACGGTGCAATAATGCGACTGCAACACCGCACCCGCTGCTCCAATTCTCCGGCCCATCTCTCGTTCCATTTTCCCCTCGCTCGAGAACAAGACCCCGAGATACTTGAACTCCTTCACTTGGGGTAAAGACTCATTCCCTACTTGGAGTAGACAATCCATCGGTTTCCTGCTGAGAACCATGGCCTCAGATTTGGAGGTGCTGATCCTCATCCCAGCCGCTTCACACTCGGCTGCGAACCAATCCAATGAGTGCTGCAGGTCGTAGACCGGGTTTTTGGTTGGCTTGTCATTGTGTTTCCTGCACTATATATGTCGCACTGTTTGGTGTAAGGTTTGTGTGGTCATTATATTGTGCACGTCAAAATAAAGATACTATTACTTACCTTTTGGATACGCCTACCTCTCTTTTGCCTTCCTCCGGAGTACTGCATGTGGGTCCGTCTCGCTACACTGCTTACCATCGTGACAGAATGACCGCACCAGCCCGAGACCCAGCAGTATTGACCAGCCTGCAGGAAGACGTCCGTTCACAGGCGGCCGTCCTGCATCGCCACAACGATATGTTGGCCGAGATGGCCAAGGAGTTGCGGCGATTGAACGCCACGTTACGGGGGCTAGGAGCCGGGAGTCCTCCGGTACCGTCCTCGGGGGTGGCGAGTGCCCGACCTGCGCCTTTGACGGACGGTGTCGAGGGGATTCGTGGACTTTCCCGACAAGTACGACGGCACCCACGGGTTGTGCCGTGGCTTCCTCACCCACTGCTCGTTGATCTTCCAGAACCAACCCGTGGAGTACGCCACAGACATGGCACGGATCGCCTACATCATCTCCCTTCTCCGTGGGGCCGCCTTGGACTGGGCATTGGCGGTGTGGACCAGGCAGACCCCGGCCTGTTCTGATGCCGCTCGTGTTTCTCCAGGACTTCCGGATGCTTTTCGACCACCCCTTCGCGGCCAGGATGCCGCCCACTGGCTGCTGCAGATCCTCCAGGGAGCTCGGAGCGTGGCCAACTACGCGGTGGAGTTCCGCTCCTTAGCGGTGGAGAGCGGCTGGAACACCGAGCCTCTGGTGCCATCGTTTCAGCGAGGGCTGAACGAGGGCATCCAGGACGAGCTGGCGGCCCGGGAGGACATCGTGGAGCTGGAACTTCTCATTTCTCTCGTGCTGCGGATCAACTGCAGGCTCAGGGAGAGGCGACACCGCAGCTCTCCAGGACCAGGGGCGGGCGCTGGAGGACAGAGCGGCGCACCCTACCCTGAGGGACCCAGGCTCTCTCTCGGAGAACCCAGGGACCTAGGGCTAACTGTCCTCCCTACAGAGGAGAGGGAGCGACGGCAGAGGGAGCATCGCTGCCTGTTCTGTGGGCGCACCGGGCATGGGTGACGGACCTGCCCTCAACGTCCGGAAAACGCCGGGGCTCACCCACTACCGGGAGGCCGGTGGCGATCCTGGCGGTGATAGCCTCCCCTCAGCACAGACTGGTGCTGCTTGGCGTGCTGGCCTGGGCCGACCAGCGAATTTCCCTGGATGCTTTTGTGGACTCGGGTGCTGCAGGGAATTGTATCGACCAGGGGGCGGCTCAGCGGTGGCAGATTCCGCTTCAGTCCTTGCCCACGCCACTTCCGGTGGTGGCCCTGGACGGACGCCCTATCGGGGCCGGGTCGGTGACCCCAGTGACAATGCCATTGCAGCTGTTTCTCGGGCCCGACCATACTGAAAGTCTCCAGCTGCATGTGATTCCGTCTCCGGGGGTTCCTCTCATCCTGGGTCACCCCTGGCTATCCAGTCTTAACCCTCGCCTGGACTGGGTCACGGGGTCTGTGATCGGTTGGAGTCCTGCCTGTGCAACCACCTGCTGTGTCTCCTCGGTCCAGCCCCAGGACCTGGAGCCGGATGGGCCGGTGGAGTTAGGAGGGGTCCCTACGGAGCACCATCACTTGGCGGCCGTATTTGCCGCCCAGGGGAGGGTTGTACTCGTTATCCGGGCCCGAGGAGGTGGCCATGGATGTGTACATCAAGGAGGCCCTGGCCTTGGGCTTCATCAGGCTGTCCACGTCACCTGCAGGGGCCAGTTTCTTCTTTGTGGACAAGAAGGGCGGGGACCTGACGCCGTGCATCGACTACCGGGGGCTTAATCGGATTACGCTGAAGAACCGATACCCCTTACCGTTAATGACGGCGGCGTTCGAGCGGCTGCAGGGGGCCGCGGTCTACACGAAGTTGGACCTACGCAGTGTGTACAATCTGGTGCGGATCCAGGAGGGGGACGAGTGGAAGACCGCCTTCAACACCCCTTCCGGCCACTACGAGTACCTCGTAATGCCCTTCGGACTGACCAACGCTCCCACAGTCTTTCAGGCGTTCATTAATGACGTGATCAGGGGCTTGCTGGGGCTCTTCGTGTTCGTGTACCTGGACGACATCCTGGTCTTCTCACGATCACTGGAGGATCATCGCCAGCATGTTCAGCAGGTTCTCCGGCGTCTGCTCCAACACCACCTCTACGTCAAGCCGGAGAGGTGCGCCTTCCACACCGCCCGTGTCCACTTCCTGGGGTACGTGGTGTCGGCGGGCCGACTGGAGATGGACCCTACCAAGGTGCAGGCGATGAAGGACTGGCCCACGCCCGGCTCCATCAAGCAGGTGCAGCAGTTCCTGGGATTCGCCAATTTCTACCGGTGGTTCATCAGGAACTTCAGCACCGTCGCCTCTCCTCTCACCGCCATGACCAGCAAGACACCCGGTCCGTTCTGCATGACGCCAGAGGCTCAGCAGGCGTTCCAGGAGCTAAAGGTGAGGTTCACCACGGCCCCGGTTCTGCAGCTACCGGATCCAGCCCTGCCCTTCATGGTGGAGGTCGACGCCTCCAGTTGGGACGTGGGCGGGGTGCTCTCACAACGGTCCCCGCAGGATCATAAGCTCCATCCCTGCGCCTTCTTCTCCCGACGGCTGTCCCCAGCGGAACGGAATTACGACGTGGGGGACCGGGAACTACTCGCCGTCAAGCTGGCCTTCGAGGAGTGGAGGCACTGGCTAGAGGGTGCCCAGCATCCGGCTACAGTTTGGGCGGATCATCGGAATCTGGAGTACATCGGAGCCACCAAGCGACGGAACTCCCGTCAGGCTCGGTGGGGCCTGTTCTTTTCCAGGTTCGATTACATCCTTACTTACCGGCCAGGCTCCAAGAACCTGAAGGCAGACGCCCTGTCCCGGATCCATGACCCCTTGGAGTCCCTGGACGCCTCGGAACCAATCATTACGGCGGCTCGGGTGGTGGCCCCGGTCCAGTGGGGAATCGAGGCCTACGTGCGCCAGGCACTGCGGGGAGTTCCTCTGCTGGACGGCGTGCCTCCGGATCGACTCTTCGTTCCGCCAGGTGTCCGGGAAGAGGTCCTCCGATGGGGCCACACCTCACGGCTGGCGTGTCACCCGGGTCGCCTGAGGACCTTGGAGTTTGTCAGGAGGCGGTTCTAGTGGCCGCAGATGCGGGAGTCGGTGGACGCGTTCGTGGGCGCCTGTCCCATCTGCGTCCAGAACAAGAGCCTCCGGAGACGGCCCGCCGGAACCCTGATGCCGCTGCCGGTGCCCCGCCGTCCCTGGTCCCACCTTTCCTTGGACTACATCACGGGGTTGCCGGTCTCCCGAGGGTTCACTGGGATTATGGTGCTTGTGGACCGGTTCTCTAAGGGAGCCTTGTTCGTTCCCTTCTCCCAGCTGCCGTCTGCCCCGGAGACCGCGGACCTGATGCTGCTCCACGTCTTCCAGATGCACGGGTTCCCGCTGGATGTGGTCAGCGACCGGGGTTCGCAGTTCACCTCCTGGTTCTGGAAAGCCTTCTGCAAGCTGGTGGGAGCGTCGGTGAGCCTGTTGTCGGGGTTCCATCCCCAAAGCAACGGGCAGATGGAGAGGGTGATGCCCACAACACCCTGTTCCACTCCTCCCTGGGGATGTCTCCTTTTGAGTGCCAGTACGGCTACGCCCCGCCTCTCTTCCTCGAGCAGGAGGTGGAGGTAGGGGTTCCATCAGCGGCTGCCTTGGTCCGCCGTTGCCGGCGAGCGTGGGGTCGGGCTCGGGAGACCCTCCTTCGGGCATCCCACCAGCGGGAGGTCCAGGCCAACCGGCGGCGACAGGAGGCCACAGTCTACCATCCGGGCCAGCGGGTGTGGCTGTCCACCCGGAATCTGCCGCTTCGGGGGGAACGGCACAAATTGACCCGTAGGTACGTGGGTCCGTTTAAGGTGGCCAGGCGCATCAATCGAGTGTCCTACGAACTTGTCCTTCCCAGGACCATGCGGGTGCACCCCGTCTTCCACGTCTCCCATCTCCAGCCGGTGTTGGTGGGTCCGGGAGTTCCGGATCCCGCGGCGGTGCCGCCACCTCCCCGGATCGTGGATGGGGATCCTGTTTACATGGTGCGGCAGATCCTAGATTCCCGGTTGACCCGCGGGTGGGTTCAGTACCTTATCGACTGGGAGGGGTACGGCCCGGAGGAGCGGCAGTGGGTTCCGGCCGCCCACGTACTGGATCCGGCCCTGGTTCGGGAGTTCCATCGGTCCCAGCCGGACCGTCCGGGTCCGTGCGTCGGGCGCCGCGCCTCGGGGAGGGGGTCCTCTGACGTCCTGGAACAGCCTCAAACCAGGCAGGGTTCCTGATTGGGGTTAATGTTTTGCACCTGTGGGGTTTTTGGTTGGCTTGTCATTGGGTTTCCTGCACTATATATGTCGCACTGTTTGGTGTAAGGTTTGTGCGGTCATTATATTATGTACGTCAAAATAAAGATACTATTACTTACCTTTTGGACACGCCTACCTCTCTTTTGCCTTCCTACGGAGTACTGCATGTGGGTCCGTCTCACTACACCGCTTACCATCGTGACAACTTATTTGTCTAGGAAAAATAATGTATATGTTGCTACAGATACTTTGAAAAACTCACTGCCTTTACAGTTACATGGTCGTTTGCCTAAATTAAGGCTAATATATTAAAAAAGTGTATGCTGAAAACCGCAAATGTGTCAAACAACTTAGCTTTTTTTTTTTTTTTGGTTACAAAAATTCTACTGCTCCGAACGACAGATGGCCAACGTACTGCTTGCAATTGCGTTTGTACACGCATAATCAGTGCCAGATAATCACCGGGTCGAAAACACATTTCAAAACATCGCAGTAAAATGTAGGTCCCATTGCAAGATCATTGCTCAGTATTATTTGGACATATCTGCTTATTTAGCCTATAAAGCGGTAATAAACATGCATATTCTCTCGTTGAAATACTATCATTTTCCCTGCCTCCCCCCACAGTTCTCGCCCAATCGATCTTGCAAAAGTCAAAGCTCTCTGCCCAACAAACTTCTATAATTTATAATGACAACGATCTGGATCTTTTAGCTATGTAATTCCACACGACTTTTGGAAGTAGGCTAGTTGATCTGCTCATTTCTGCAGTCTTTGCGAACAAGACAATAAATTGACCAATAAATACATCTTGTTTTTCATGCATGCTTAAATAACATCTGTGGTCACAAATACTGCATGCATGCCACTCGCAATCTCTAAAGAAACCAAGGCTTCGGTAGACATAACAAACAGAACATGAGAGGAAAGGTACAACTTTTCTCATGACAATTGATAGGATCTCTTATCATGCACATTAAGTTCTTTATTAGCAGAAGTATTTTAAATGAAACTTTTTTCAAATCCGCTCGATACATTATTATAGCCTTAACAAATTAATTACCTTGATACTTAAAATGACCCCGCAACATGAATGTAAAAAGTAGCTTGGCACAATATAACGTTCCCAATGCATCACTTACATTCACAACCAATCGACAGCTAAAGTTTAAATGTAATGTGTTAGGCAATAGGCCTATGTAATCGTAGCCAAACTGACTGACATAACCATACATAAAAAATATGTCTTGCTTTATGGATTTCAATCAACGCGACTGAATTCTACACCAAAACAAACTAGCTAGCAAGCTAGTATAGTAATGCTTGCTACAGGCACAGACGCATCATTTCAATTTCTACTGAAATCATCAACAGTTAATATTTTCCCGGACATGCTGTTAGGTCATAACAAAATTCTGAAAAACCAATGAACCCATACACTGAGATTGTATGTCTCTATATTGTTTTCCCGTCGCAAACCATATGAAATTAGTCAGAAAGTGTAGAAAAATATCGCTCTAACCGCTGTCCGGGCACAAGAGAAGTACTTCAAAGCATCAAATGTATCACATGCTTTGAGGATCCGATCTCTAATTTCCACGAAGCGATTGATCTGATATTTGGCTCACTCCTCAATGAGACCTCCTTCTATGTCCTGTGAAAAGCTCTCAAGCGACCGATGCATTTTGGGGTAGTAGCAACACAATTAAAGTATTTGAAACACATTTTAGGTCATTCATATATGACCGATCGGAGCCGTCGCTCAAGGTCATGTCCCGAGAGGGGTTGTCTTGAAAATGAGTCGAAGTTTGACCGTTTAATGTTATGGGAAGGGACCGGAAATTTAGCTTAAACGCTAGGGGCGCACCATTTTTGACTAGCTGTTTTGATCTAAAAAAAGGCAGATTCTAACTAAGTTCAGCGTCTACCACCACGCAGTGGTGAGTTTTAAAGGGACAACTGATGTTATAGTGGTAGAAATATGGAAAGTTTGAATATCAGTGGCTTAAGGATATGTGCTTAAACTAATTCATCAATCGTTTGATATTAAATGAAACATATTTTTGTAATGAACTGGTTAAAGTTAAGGATTTTTTCGAGTAAGAACAAAACCTACGCTATTTGGAAGCTAACTGTGAATTAGCAAGAGCTGTATAGATATTAACACTTATATGATGTGAAACTAAGTTCTACTCATGAATGACTTAAAAGACTCAGACCAACAAAAACGTAATATTTGTGTCGATTCAAACAGTTTCAAAACGCTATACAGCGCGACTTTCTACACTGCTGCGTGAATGTGCTGTCGTTGGTTACATTTGTCTAGCCTAATTATATAATCTATAGAAGTTATCCCGAACAAATACTTGTTAGTTTTGCAGTTTTAATCAGTGCATAGTAACTTAAGGTAAAGGTGTGTCACTGGTGTAACCGTTTACAGCTCAAAGTGGCGCTGAAGCCTTCAAATATATTGAAAGGGTCTTAAAAAAGGTTAGGAATTTAACCTCTGGATTCCTGCATATACCCTGCTTCATGGAAAACACTATTTTCTAACAAAAAATTGTTTTACTTGGTGAAACATTTTTGTGTGCTTCCTTAGTGTCTATGAAGCACTTTAAAAAGTATTTGAACAAAAAAGAAAATTATATTTTTAAATCATTATTCTAAGATGCCTCTTCCCTTCCAACTCGCATGCTGTTTTCAGTGGTGAATATGAGTTTACGCCCATTACTCAATAACTTTCATCAGCTGAGTTATTGTTATTGGCTAGGGATAGTAACATTCCGCTGTTGTCATGGCTGTGGCCATGTGATCCATGCTGAGCCCGTGATTGGCCAATTAGATTGACTTGGATTTTCTACGTCACAAATCACTGCAATTCAGAAGAGCTTGTAAAACAGGATAGATGTGTTGTCAGAGGTGAACTAGAGAATATGCACAAGGCAGAGATGTAACTTTTTCATGTTGTTGGTACAAGCCCTCAGAGTGATAAAACAATGCTAGACAAAGAAATATTCCAAATCTTACATTAGGGTCCTTTTTTTAAATGTGCTTTTTTTGCATGCTTCACTCTCAAAACAGCTGAACGTAGTATTTTTTTGTCAAACAGCAGAAATGACGATTGGGCTCCGTATGCTGTAGAGCGCTAACACTTGATAAAGTTACGCTACATTTGTGGAGGCGACAAAATACTGTATAATACACATATTTTAGTGTACTTTAATATTTGTAAAATATCAGTGTTATACATTTATACAAAACTTGCTAGAGAAGCAAAATAGCATTATACAATGCATGCTATAGAAGCAAAATCAGAAAATTGATGAGGGGATCTCAAAACGTCATTTTTACCTACCATGTGCCTCGTCTTAAGGATGTAACGCTTGCCGTGGTTCTTAGTTAACTTATTTTAAGCTTCTGACTCGAATATAAGTTTGATTTTCTCTGCCCCCCTTTCACTTGACTTGTGTCCCTCTTGGTCCCACCACTTAAAATGTCCTGTACACGCCACTGCAGGGTTGTCTAGTCTAAACAGCTAGTGTTCCTTCCCATAGCAAAATAGTATGATAGTACTGGCAAACTTTATAAAGAAAATTGCGTTTTAACTTGTTCTTGACCCTATAAAATTATCTAACAACTTGATCGCCTAAATTCTTTTACATTGGTGCTAGGCTAGCTACCCAACATTACCAAGCCAATGTATGCGACAAAAAATATTCGCTGACATGAATTGAGACAAATTTAGGGGGAGCCGCCAGTTCGTTTCAGCAACATCCAGTACAGCCCCAAATTAATCCACACATGTAAAAAAGTTAAACATGAGATATATTAGCTAGCTAGCTGCTTACTCAGCTGTCAAATGCCCCCTTGGCCCAGCAGGTCTTGCACTCTGTTTTCTAAAAACGGTCTCCAGCACTCCGCTGTCTGTATGCACTGCAATGCCTTCATGCTCAGTTACACACGTTCGTCCATCTTCTTTGCTTGAGCCTGGAGGGTGTCATACTTGACAACAGAAACTGTGTGTGGTTCCACGCGTTTCAGCATACACTCTCTGTCTCCGTTGCCATCGGCAGGCAATACCCGCAAACCCGCAACACCCACACTAAATTCCGTTTCAAATAAATACGGCTGAATTTCACTGTCTAACAAAATATCCATAAAGTTTTCATCATCTAATTCTGCAGTGGAATCAGTAACCTCGTCAGCCATGATTACAGACAATGTATGGAATAGCTATCTAGGTGTAATGCTATCACAACAACAGCACAGCACAGGTATCAACTAATTTGCATGGCACTTTCCCCCTAAATTGAATTGCCTGCCTTTGGTTGTACGTCACTGAGATCAAGGAAAGGACCTCCCCCTGGCTGGAAACGGCTGTAGTTTTGAAAATTAGAAGAATGACGCAATAGGGGATTAATTTTCTGACTCGTTTTACATTCTACTGTTTGATTGTGTAACGATACCTGACAATACTAAAATAAAATAGAACATGGGTATATGATGAAAAACATATCAAAAAGTTGAAAATTGGTGAACTACCCCTTTAAAAGCTCTAAGGAATCCATTCTTGGAATCAATTCCAGTGACTCTCGTAATTAGGAATCGACTCCATATTTCCTGGAATCAAACAGCCCTAGGCTGTGGTAGCTCATGTCCCAGTGCCAAGAGTGCAGTATGCAAGATGTATACTGGGAGAAGTAATTAACCTCTGTCATGGTAGAAGCTACTCTTGAATTGCACACTAGATGCTATCAATTTATTTTCTCTTTTTGGATTGAAAGAGCAGTAGTTTACAGAGTAATTAATAATAATAATTGCAATTGTAAGTTTTAAATTTTTTTTTTTTTTTTTTGGAATGTCATGCTATTATTTACTAAAGAAATGTTTTACTTTCATCGCGAGATCCGAGACTAAGTATGTTCTGGTTTTATTCTAGTGTGTTTAGAGCCTTTACCTTTCCATCAGCAAGACAAAACGTCCCCTGACTTGAGATCTTACCTGACTTTACGCACTGGTTTTTGTTGGATGTCTAAATCTAGATTGCATTGTTTTCTGTCAGCAATTTTTTACCATTGAATTTTTGTGTCAGTTTTCAGATTGCTTAGAACACAGGATTTGATACAATCCAGGTTTATGACCCAGTTTGTATCTTGATGTGGGATTGAAAGTACACCGCTTCAACCATGTCTCAAGCCCTGCACATCAATGGCATTGCCTCAGGTAAAGCTGCATCCGGTTGAATGCCATCATCTTGAAGTAAACAATCAAAGTAACTTGTTTAACACTGAACGCGCACACACTATGTTATAATAAATAACTTTGGCTTTTATTTTGCTAGCACGGCATGGTCTTACTTGCCTTTGCTTTTCATTTGCTGTTTCACTGACCAAATTTTGCATGTTTACCTTCTAACCTGATCTACTCTTTACTCGCAGATTTTTTTTTATTTTTATGTCAATGTGTTTCTTCTGGTTAAATTAAGGTTTGATAAAAATAACTGTTTACTTACTTTTTGCCAGGCAGATACAGTAACGGGCGAACCAAATTTCTTATGTGAATGCGGCTTACGTTCTGCAGTATCTAGTAGTTTGAAAGCTAACACAGCATCTGGAAGCTCCATTTCGAAAGTATGTAGTCTGTTGTACCACCGTTTAAATTCAACAATGTAATTCTCCATCAAAATGCCACCGTCTCTCGTGATCCGGTCAAACTGTGTATTGGCAATCCTTTTCTTTTTTCAAAACGTTGAATTTTGTCAGAAGTGTATACTACTGTATAACTGTAGACAGTGGCTTGCAAAAGTATTCAACCACCTTGAAACTTATCGGATTTGTCTGGAATACAATGGTACTTAAACAAACCTTTCCAGTCAGTATTTTTATAGCAAACTCTTATGCTCTAACAGTAAATTTTCAATGCCAAAATTAATTATTTGTCAGCCGATCTTTATAAGTAAATAAAAAACTGAAAGTATTCAACCCATACATATCAGAGATGGGGACTTGAGTCTGCAACTTGGACACGAGTTGCCCTTAAGTTGCTCAAAAAATGACTTGAGACTTGACTTGGACTCGTCACCAAAAGACTTGAGACTCTACTCGGACTCAAGATTTGGGACTCGTGAACAATCTTTGTTATATTGCATAATTTTTGGGCACTTTTAACATTGAGGAAATGTCTGACAACTCACAAGCTGAACGTAACATCTGTGGTATCAAAATAAAGGATTCTAGATGGCGCGTATCAAACTTTAGCAGGCACCTGCAAACGCACCCGGATAGGTCACATTAGCAATAAGATTAAGATACTCGTCTAATGCATTTTCGCCATCTCTCTCTCAGAGCCTGTTTGCGAGGGTGGGTGTAGCTCTTTCTCTCACACTGTAGCATCGTGCACTGAGAGAGATAGACCCTACTCTTTAGTGACAATGGCAGCTAGAACTAAACATTCAAAAGTATGGTTAAACTTCGAGTCGATGCTGCTGACAATGCTCAAAGTATTTAGCATGAAAGGGCGGAAACACGAACGATCTGTCAAAACAAATAGCGAAAGTGCATAACATACAGGCGGAGAAATGCTGTTTTCAACTGTCCATCTACGTTAAGGTATGGTAGCGCTCCTAGTATCAGCTTTGAGCCCACCTACAGTGTTAGACGAACATGGGTTAATTATTAAAACTAGCCAAATAGTTAGCCTGCTGATTAATTAGCTATGGGTGCGTTCACAATCTGAAATGGTAATTTCAATTCAATTTCAAAGTCTATTTGAGTGATTTGTTCAAAACAAGGCTGTTGCAGTTTGCTACTTAATGTTCATTTATTTACAGTATACATGACAAAACAAAGCAATGTTATTTCTGATTGGATTTTGTTTGTTAGTCTGTATACATTTTTAAGGCACCCTCTCTATGTTCAAAAAAAAAAGAGTGATATAGACTGCAACATTAGCTTAGAACCAGTTCTTCTCTCAAAAGCCTGTGGTTGCGGATAGGTTTTGCTACAGACTTGAGACTTGATTTGGACTTGCAACTAAAGACTTGAGACTTGACTTGGACTTATGAGCATCTCTGGCTCAGAGGTGACCCCTACATTTTGGAACAGCCTACCCTCTCCTGTCCGATTGGCCCGTCCTGTCGATTCCTTAAAGTCTCAGCTCAAAACCTATTTCTTCTCATTAGCCTTTGCATTTTAGTGGTTTTCTTCGCACTTAGTTTGTATATAATATGTACAGTGCCTTGCAAAAGTATTCACCCCCCTTGGCATTTTTCATGTTTTGTTGCCTCACAACCTGGAATTAGAATGGATTGTTTGAAGGTTTGCATCATTTCATCCAGAGAACATGCCTACAACTTTGAAGATGTGATTTTTTTTTTTATTGTGAAGCAAACAACAAATAGGACAAAATAACAGAAAACTTCAGCGTGCATAAATATAAACCCCTCTAAGGTCAGTACTTTGTAGAGCCACCTTTTGCGGCAATTACAGCTGCAAGTCGCTTTGGATAAGTCTCTATGAGCTTGCCACATCTTGCCACTGGGATTTTTGCCCATTCCTCAAGGCAAAACTGCTCCAGCTCCTTCATGTTGGATGGTTTCCGCTTGTGAATAACAATCTTCAAGTCTGACCACAGATTCTCAATTGGATTAAGATCTGGGCTTTGACTAGGCCATTCCAACACATTGAAATGTTTCCCCTTAAACCACTCGAGTGTCGCTTTAGCAGTATGCTTCGGGTCATTGTCCTGCTGGAAGGTGAACCTCCGTCCCAGTCTCATCACAGGCAGACTGAAACAGGTTTTGCTCAAGAATATCCCTGTATTTAGCACCATCCATCTTTCCCTCGACTCGAATCAGTTTCCCAGTCCCTGCTGCTGAAAAACATCCCCACAGCATGATGCTGCCACCACCATGTTTCACTGTGGGGATGGTGTTCTTGGGGTGATGGGATGTGTTGGGTTTGCGCCAGACATAGCGTTTTCCTTGGTGGCCGAAAAGTTCAGTTTTAGTCTCATCTGACCAGAGCACCTTTCTCCATACATTTGGGGAGTCGCCCACATGCCTTTTGGCAAACTCAAAACGTGCCTTCTTATTTTTAACACTAAGCAATGGCTTTTTTCTGGCCACTCTTCCATAAAGCCCAGCTCTATGGAGTGTACGGCTTATTGTGGTCCCATGCGCAGATACACCAGTCTCTGCTGTGGAACTCTGCAGCTCTTTTAGGGTTACCTTTGGTCTCTGTGCTGCCTCTCTGATTAATGCCCTCCTTGCCCGGTCTGTGAGTTTTGGTGTGCGGCCCTCTCTTGGCAGGTTTGTTGTGGTACCATGTTCTTTCCATTTGAAGATGATGGATTTGATGGCGCTCCGGGGATCATCAAAGATTTGGATATTTTTTATAACCCAACCCTGACTAGTGCTCCTCAACAACTTTGTCCCTGACTTGTTTGGAGAGCTCCTTGGTCTTCATGGTGTGATGCCTCTTGCTTAGTGGTGTTGCAGCCTCTGGGACCTTTCAGAAAAGGTGTGTTTATACTGACAGATCATGTGACACTTAGATTACACACAGGTGGACTTCATTTCACTAATTATGTTACTTCTGAAGTTAATTGGTTGCACCAGAACTTTTGAGGGGCTTCATAGGAAAGGGGGTGAATACATATGCACATGCCAATTTCCAGATTTTTATTTTTAAAAATAATTTTTTATATATATTTTTTCATTTCACTTCACCAACTTAGACTATTTTGTGCAGATCCATCACATAAAATTTAGATTAAAAAACATTTAAATTTCAGGTTGTAATGTAACAAAATAAGTAACAAGCCAAGGGGGGTGAATACTTTTGCAAGGCACTGTATATGTGTCACAACTGTTTTTTGTTGTTTGATATACTGTATTTGAATGTATTGTACTGCACTTTGGTCAGTTCTGCCTGTTTTAAACGTGCTCTATACATAAACATGATTAGGTGTGTGGGTGTGTGGCAACAAACAGCAGCCCGGGAATTTGCTGTCAATTGGGGGGGAGGTGTAGGTAGTTTGGCAGTTTGGAGAAAAATAAATTGTTTATTTAACATTAAAACACGTAAACCTATTCTAGTAGTACTCCTAAATAAAGGTATGAACCTGATAATTTGCAAAATAGGGGCCCTTTAACCAGTAACAGTTGAAGTTGATGACCATTTTTAAAACGTTTTAGAGAAATGTTGCATACACTTCTGACTAGAGAAGTAGTCAACTGACTGAGACCAGGTCTCTTTTCCAGCAGTGCCCTGTTTAATGTTTACAATACAGGACAATATTAAGTTTTTCAACCAAAACAAGAACACTCTTTAGCTCCCAAATCCTCCAGTAAAAGTTTAAATTGTTCAACAGAAACAAACTGCTCAATTTTTTTTTCCTGTTGAATCTTGTTCCATTTATCCGAGGCAAAAAATCCTGAAAGCTGATTTACCAAATTCTGTGTTCACTTTGCGGCTTTCAAGGGTGATATAGTCCTGTGAGCGTGTCCTATGACTACTGGATTTGTGTTTTAATAATGAAGTAAGTTAAAAAGGAAACTTGCCCAGCAATGCCTTGTAAACAAAAAAACAGACAATGTTTTTCTCTCCTATCCTATATATATTAGGGATGCACCGATTGAGAAATTCTGAGCCGACACCGATGTTTAAAATAGCAATTTGGCCGATAGCCGATGCCAATACCGATGTTTTTAGGTCTATTTTGTTTTTGTTATTTATTCCCCCTTTTGTGCCAGGGTCCAGGAAACAAATAAATCTTCATAATAAAAAAAAATACCTGAACTGTTTTGAAGAGGGATGTTAATCTTCATTAATCGATCAAGAGATTCAAATTAAACATTAAATTGAACAGTCTAGTCTTCTGGTTGAAATTAATGGCTCGTGTTACGTGTCTTTAAAGGGGAAAATGCAAATATTCTGGTTAATACATTTATTTAAGAGTTCTACTAGAGCAGGTTTACGCATTTTAATGTTCAAGAAACAATTTGTTTTTTCCAAACTGCCTGGATCTGCAGCACCTCTACTCACTCTCTGTCTGAAACGCTCCGTTTTAGCTCCTGTCTCTTTAAGGCCCCCCCCCCCCCAAAAAAAAAGGGAATTTCCCTTTGCGCTTACCAAAACTGCATTTTTTCAACATGGCAAAACCACCCGGCCTCCGCTCTGACTGGCTCTGGTTGAGGGCGTGCCAAACATTATTCAAATGTGTGACTTAGTGACGTAGATAAATTACGGAAGAAAACGCCGGACTACAAACGAGGCGTTTCAGGCAGTTCAGGAGCAGTGTTTTCTGTGACAGAGTATTTCCCTTTGGCTTGAACTATGGGCTTTGTAATTTTTCGGACCTTTAACATGCACAAAAAGCTATATAACTTACCAATGGAAAGGGAAAAACACAAAAAGCATAATAGGGCCCCTTTAAGAAGCATTTGTTTGAGTGATGTCATCACATTGTTGCTAGGAGACGCTAGTTTGTCGTTAGTGCTAAAGACAATCTCTGCCTGATTCACATGTTGATTAGTGTATAGGAAGTACACATGCTTTTTCAGTTTTAACCTACCTCCAGTGACTCAATAAACTGAGTTGAACAGTCCCTCTTCATCAGTGTGGTTATTCCTTGGATGAGGAGTTATGTCTGCCTGCCTGAGCTGTTCAACTATGAAACGAGCTAAAACAAAGTCCAGTGTAGGAAATTTTCACACACAAAAACGATAAAACAAGTGCATTGCAACCACAGTGATGCTGTTCTGACTTAACGTCGCTTGACGTTAATACCGGTGTTATGCCGAAATTTGACTGGCTGCCGGAATTTGATTTGAACACAAATTCAATCATACAAATGTGTGAAACAACCTTTCATTTTTCAAAGCCCACTCTGAAATATTACCACACAGCTGACATTTTCTTTCCCTCTTATTTGAAAACAAACATGCGCGCGGCAACAACATTTAAGCAAATTGTTGCGATTTAAACATCGGCCGCTGCCATGGCAAATGCCATCTTATTTGCCGATAGGCTGATGGCAGTCAATAAGGTCAACATCGGCCGATATATCGGTGCATCCCTAATATATTATATTGTTGTATAGAATATATACTAAACTTGTGTGTGTGTGTGTGTGTGTGTGTGTGTGTGTGTGTGTGTGTGTGTGTGTGTGTGTATATTTATTTATTTATGTATTATTTTTAGTACAAGTTTAGTTATCTTGTGTGTATTAAAACAGGTTGCTGTTCTGTCTGAGAGGTAACATGGGGGAGTCAGTCTAAGTTTACACAGTTTCTTGCCCTCTTTGAGTGAGCATTGTGAGAGCGTGAAGAGGGAATGGGGGAGAAATCATGGACACCGGGAAAAGAGGGAGCGACTATGTGAGTGAATCAAGAATGCAGTCTACTGTTTGACTGAGGCATGTGAAGCTTGATCAACGAGGCAGAGAGGTTTTAACACCAGGATTAGCCTGCTTTTACTGAAAAGAAGGGATTGGCTGCAAAACTGGTGCTAAAGGTAAGAACATAGTTCATTATGCTGTTTACTTTAGCCAGTTCGGCTCCAGTGCATAAAAGATTGTCACGTATAGAGGTCAACAATGTGGGAAATCTTAAGTGTCCTAATTCTATGGAACATTTTTCATCTCCCTGGGAACAGATAGCTACTCACTGACAGATCAGTCTAGATGTATGTAATTTGAACTGTACAACAAGCAGATTTGATTTAACTCTCAACTTGTTAGTTTAATGCACTAAATTCAGCAAAGGATTGCATGGATCTTGTGTTGGTCTCATAAACAGATTAGTCAGCTTTCTAAGGCAGTCAAAGTGAAAGGTTGCTGGGTAGTTTTAGAAATCTTATGGACGGGATAATATTGACACTGTGTGTTTACTTTCGATCTGCCACCTTCCGCTTTTTCTTCTAACCAGGTCCAGTTAAAACTGACCGACTGGTTATTTTACGTTTGTCTTACTGCTACTATATACACAATCTGGGATTTGACTTAAAACTATAATAACCTTTGACAAAATTACCTTATTACTCAAACAAGAAGCTATATGTAGGTCTATCCATTTCCAAAATAATTCTCATGTATACGTAAGGCCAAATATTTGAAAAACTCAAATGTCATGTTTGAACTTGCACGTTAAAATGTGTTAATCACAGTCTGTTGTCTGTCTGTCGAACAGCTGAAATCTTGGCTATTTAAGATTAGTGTACTTAAATAAAGTATCCTATGCCAGTTAGAAGATTCTAAAAGATAAAATTACTGAGAACTGTGGATTTAAAAAAATTATTAGTTAGTTGAAATGTCTCCAGATTTCCAAGGTCCCCAATGCCGTCTACAGTAGCTGAATGACTTAAAAATCACTCCATTTCATCTTTTAAAAAAAAACTCCAGTAAAAATCAAGTTACTAACGTTGTAGCACATGAAAAACACCACAAGGACATGTTAACAAGACATATCAGGAGCAAAGTAAGCGGCAACGCCATGGCTGAGTATTTCTGCTTTGAAACTGCAGTGCAGTAGTGATGTGTCGTTTATGAACGATTCGTTCATTTTGAACGAATCTTTAAAATGACTCGGGACTAACGAGTAGTCTCAGAGTGATTAGTTCATTTTGGTCGCGAATGCGCAACAGCAGTTGTGTTCGAGTCATTCCTTAATTTCGTTCAGCATATAGGAAACAGAAATGAATAGTTCAGCCCTCAACTGAGTCTTCGGGTCTGAGTAGTTCGTTCAATTTTCACGTGATAGATCGGCATAGAAAAGAGAAATGTTTAGGTCGCCATGGTTATGTAGTTACGACTGCGCCATAGTTATGCTTCACTCACTGTGATAATAAAGTCACCTAATAGCAGTTGCAATATACTCCTTTACTGAAACACGATGTGTTGTATTTAGCCCAAAAAATCACAATATTGATATAACTTCAGGATTTATTTATTTAAAATCAGGTTGTCCCATACAGCCAAATAACAATCACTCTCGAACTACAACTAAATCGCACAATATTGCAGTATAAGCTGTCTAATTAACTTAAATTTTTTTTTGTTTGATTTGACTGTAAACTGTAATGTGAAAAACAGAAGAAAAAAAAACTGACCCAAAACCAGTAAAAATAACTTGTGAACCAATTCAATCATTTATGTTTTCTATGCTACGCCTAGCAGTCACGTGAAAAGTGAACAAAAGACTCAAAAGACAGGACAGGAAACAGAAATGAGTAGTTCATCCCTTGACTGGGTCTTCTGGTCTGAGTCGTTCGTTCAAAAGAGTAGTTCACCCCTCGAATGGGTCTTCGGGTCTGAGGGGGTAATTCGTTCAAAAGAGTAGTTCACCCCTCGAATGGGTCTTCGGGTCTGAGTGAGTAGTTCACCCCTCGAATGGGTCTTCTGTTCTAAGTCTTTCGTTCACTGGTCACGTGATAGCTGGCTAGGCACGAGAGATCAGGAAACAGATTAGCAGTTCACCCTTAGGGACTGAGTCTTTTGTTCACTTGTAACGTGACTGCTTCATGCTTAAGTTATGACAACGTTCATAAGTGAACGTTATTGATTTTTGGATTATTACACATCAGTTCGCATTACTATGAGCTAGGCAACTGCAAGGACATTTCAACATAAAAAAGCTGGCTACATTATTATCAACTTTCAAGTATTTATGTCAACAATGTGGTGGCATGTTTCTGTGAAAGCGACGCCCTTGCTGCTATCGTTTAGAATGTGATCACTGCTGTACTGTAGTGTAGGCTAATCTTAATTATAGGTTATGTGGTAATCTCTTCCATTTGAAGACATGTTAGTTACGTAACCTAGGCCTAAACGATTTCAATAATGTCTATCTAAAATATATATTATTATCTTACAGCTTGTAGTCACGGCAAACGTTAGTTGGCTAACTTTTTAATTTACGAGTTGGCGACTTAATAGGCTTTCTTGGTTTAGTTGACATGACCTTTCGCATAGATATGGACAGCGTGCAAAAATGCTCTTCGACCCAACAACAACCGCTTTCTTGTCAATAGAAGAAGCAGCAGTCAGCGCAGTGCATTACGTTAACTTGTAATTTTTCATAATTTTGGTTGATGCTCTAAGGTTGTTAGCTGGCGTAGTTCGCAGTATTCCGGCAACATGGTGTCTCAGTGGTTTGCACTGGTGCCTCACAGGAAGAAGCTCCTGGGTTCAAACCCCACCTGACCGAAGGGCCTTTCTGTGTGGAGTTTGCATGTTCTCCCCATGTTTGTGTGGGTTTCCTCCCACCATCAAAAAGCATGCTCCATCCTCCTACCAGTGCCCTGACCAGTCACTGCAATTCAACTGGAGTCGGTCTGTGTGTCTGTGTATATGAGCAAGTCTGTCGCAATATGTTGGATGAGCAAGTCTGGCGCAAATTGGCTGCCGTTGTATCACTCACACTGAGTGTTGTGTTTGATAGCGATCGGTCCATTCGTTGTTGGTTCTGTGTAATTAATTGGCAACCAATTTGTGTAAAGTGCTTGAGTCTTGAGAAAAGCGCTAAAAGTTAAATACAATGAATTTTTTTTCAGTTTACATGAATGGATAGTAGCGCAACCCACTCGCACGTATTTCTATTCGCACTGAATCATTTTTTGTAGCATATGCTACCAAAACTGTTGCACTATACAGCCCTGGTTGTAGAAGGAGAAGATTAAATTTGTAGGATTTAGATTTTGCAGAAAGCTCCTCAGTGGCAAGGCGGTGGGTGTGGATGAGATTCGCCCCAAGATGCTGAAGGCTCTGGACATTGTTGGGCTGTCTTGGTTGACACGCCTCCTCGGTGTCGCGTGGAGGTCAGGGACAGTATCTTTTTGGTATGGCAGACCAGGGTGGTGGTTCCCATTTTTAAAAAAGGGGACCGGAGGGTGTGCTCCAATTATCGGGGTATTACACTTCTCAGCCTACCTGGGAAAGCTTATGCCAGGGTGCTGGAAAGAAGGCTCCGACCGATTGTTGAACCTCAGATCCAGGAGGAGCAATGCGGATTCCGTCCTGGTCGTGGAACAGGGGACCATCTCTTTACCCTCGCGGGGCTGTTGGGGGGGGGGGGGTCATGGGAGTTTGCCCATCCAGTCTACATGTGTTTTGTGGACTTGGAGAAGGCCTACAACCGTGTCCCCACGGGGAGTCCTGTGGGGGGTACTGCAGCAGTATGGGGTTCCCGGGCCGTTGCTACGAGCCATTCGGTCCCTATATAACCGGAGTGAGAGTTGTGTCCGTATACTCGGCACAAAGTCAAATACGTTTTCAGTAGGTGTTGAACTCCGTCAGGGCTGCCCCTTGTCACCGATTCTGTTTGTGATTTTCATGGATAGAATCTCAAGGCATAGCCAGGGGGAGGAGTGTGTCCAGTTTGGGGACCTCAGATTGCTTTTCTGCTTTTTGTAGATGATGTGGTTCTGTTGGCTTCTTCAGACTGCGACCTTCCGCTCGCACGGATTGCAGCCGAGTGTGAATCTGGAATCGGGATCTGGTTCACGAGTGAGGGGAAAAACAGAGCGTGAGATTGACAGGCGGATTGGTGCAGCATCAGCAGTAATGCAAGCGTTGTACTGGACTGTCGTGGTGAAGAAGGAGCTGAGCCGAAAGGCGACGCTCCGATTTACCAGTCGGTCTACGTTCCAACCCTCACCTATGGTCATGAGCTTTGGGTAGTGACCGAAAGAATGAAGTCGTGAGGACAAGCGGCTGAAATTAGTTTCCTCAGTAGGGTGGCTGGGCTCAGCCTTAGGGATAGGGTAAAGAGCTCGGTCATCCGGAGGGAGCTCCGAGTAGAGCCGCTGCTCCTTCGCATCGAAAGGAGCCAGATGAGGTGGTTCGGGCATCTGATTAGGATGCCTCCTGGGTGCCTTCCGTTGGAGGTTTTCCGGGCACGCCCCACTGGTAAGAGACCCCGGGGTAGATCCCCCAGGAGGAGCTGGAAAACGTTGCTGGGGAGAAGGATGTCTGGACTACACTGCTTGGCCTGCTGCCATCGTGACCCGGCCCCGAAAAAGCGGCGGAAAATGGATGGATGGATGGAATTTTGCAGAAAAAAAAGAATTGATTTTTACGTTAAACTAGAATATAGTAAATGTTTTATAAAATGACTGGAGATGAACTTTCAGACACATCTCAAAAAGCTTGTTAATAGCAAAAAATGGTGCTCACAGTGCATCCACATGTATTACTCTAAAAACTGCGCATTTACTTTGTTGTCTCAATTGTTGGGCAATCCCTACATAAATATCCTGTAATATTTTAAGTGCTTTCTGTATATTCACTTGGCAATTTCCATAGTTTTTGCTTTTTCTCCAACTTCCTTCTATCCCGCTCTTATTTCTTTGTTCGACTGCTCATTCTCCCTCTTATTTTTCTTCGTCTTCTACTTTATCAACTACTTCTTCTCTTTCTTTTTTCTGCCGGCCACCGGATTACTACCTGCCGTTATAGTTAACGTATGTATGACTGTAATAATAAGTGTTAAATAAGTTTTTTTTCTGTGGGCACACTAATAAGATGTGATTAATAGGACTAATTAAATAATACTCTCTTTGTTGTCTTATGCAGAGAAGGTAGAGAGATGTCCATTCCCAGAAGACAAGGATCCCATGGCCCCATTCTATGTTGAGACGCCATACGGTTATCAGTTAGACCTGGACTTCCTCAAGTATGTTGATGATATTGAAAGGGGCAACACCGTCAAGAAGCTAAATATCCAAAGAAAGCCAAAAGTTGCAAAGTCCGTGGAGGTGCCTCGATGTAACACTGAATGGTGTAGCGCTCAGGCTGGATGTAACTCCGTTGATTCCTTATCCTGCTACATGAGTAAGGAGGGAGATCATTGCCCAGTCTCCTCCTCTAGGCCTCAGTTTGCTTCACCATTCAGCTCTACACTGTCTCCCAAGCTAACTAGGGAAGCTCCTGTTGATGAGTCCATCCATAGCCTCTTAGAGAGGCCACAGCTTCCCCCTCCCTTGCCCAGAGTCTCCCAACAACATAATCTACTGGTGGAAAAGACACTTATGGAGACTCGTTGGCGACTGGAACAGGAGCGTCTCCACACTCCACCTCCAGGGGATCTCCCTGTTACTTACCACAGGCTGGCAAGCTACGGGGGTATGGACTCTAGTAGCAGCCTATCCGTATCCCGTGGCTCCAGCCAGATCTTTCCAAGCTCCCACCTTTTGCAGTTAAAAGGCCACCTAGGCAATGGGGAGCTCAATCCCTTCTACACCCCCTCAATTGGTAGCTCTATTCGCCACAGTCCAATGAGCTCCGGCATGGCTACACCAATCCACAATATAAGTCCATTGCACTTGCAGCACATCCGTGAGCAGATGGTTGTCGCACTGGAAAGGCTTAAGGAACTGGAAGAACAGGCCAAGACTATCCCTGCACTGAAGGTCAGGATTGCTGTTCTGCTGGAGGAGAAGAGACTGGCGAATGCTCAATCCAAGAAACCTGTCCATTGCTTCTCAGGAGGATTTCGCAAGCGGTCGTATAGCGTTGACAGTGCTGACCAGCTTGCCCCTCGACCGCCCAGCTTAATAGAGGCAGAGCTGCATATCGTGGAACCTGAAGCCCAGGAGATGCACACTCAGCGGCAAGAGGAATTCCGGCAACTGGCAACTGAGGTCCAAACTCTGGATCTGCATACCCAGAGCAATGAACCAGTGATTAGTAAAGTCGAGGCAGACATCAGTTCTAATGGGTCCCACGAAATGTTAATTAGCATGGCTGCTGATGAAAAAACAAAAGATTTCACCATTGCCAAAAAACAGTCCACCTCAAAAGTTAGTCCCTGTTTTCGGGATACGGGGGTGATGACTGAGCTGCATGGGATGCAGTCTAAAGGGGTAGGTGTATCAGAGGCCATGCTTGGTGTTAGCAGGGAGGCCCAGGCAGATATTCAGTTACAGCAGCACACCATTGAAGACCTGAAAGAGAAGATATACCAGCTTGAAGTGCAGCTCAAGGAAACAACGCAAGAGATGGAAATGTGCAAGCTCAAACTAGAGCTGAAATCAGCTGGGGCATCCAGCAGGAAGACGGCTGATAAAAGCTCAATGGCTAGGCCAGAGATGTATTGTGCTTCTGTTGAGGCAAAAGTTCAGACCTACAACCAAGCAGTAGGCAGTCACCTGGAATTTAATCATACCAGCACAGCTAAGACTTTCCAAACCTATAGTGTGGGAGTGTCCTGTCATCCTGATATGTATAACATTGGTGTTGGCTCAGAGGTGTCTATGGATACTTGGGTTGTGCACAAAAGAATGGAAGTGGATGATAAGTGTGTAGGTAGACGGGTAGATATGTGCAACCAGAGTGTAGGGCCAGATTACCACTCAACAAACTCTGAGATGACCACTCAACAAACAAATACTACAATTGCATCTGTAAGCAAGTTCACAAACACAGAAAAGAGTGTGCTGGCTGACTCATGCACCAACACCTTGCTAAATACTTGTGAAAAGCACACCAGTATGAAAATGGCTGAGACTCGGTCGGTTGCTATTGGGGAAGGACTTGTGAAAGATTCCAGGACTGCAGTCAAAATGCGCTCTATTGCTGTAGGAACCACAGCGAAAGTAGATCTCCCCATTGTCAAATTAACTTCCAAAACCAAAGAGTGTGGCGTAGGCATGATGAACATCCAACAGAACTTTCTGGTCGGTTTGAAGACTAGGAGCATAGCTTGTGGCCCTTGCCCTCCTGTAGATTTATCCAAAAGTGTGAACAGTTCCGCAGGCACCGTTAGGGTTGTTCCACAGCAGATGAAACCCCATGGCGTTGACAGATTGGACCACTACATTGAAAGAGTGCAAAAGCTCTTGGAGGAGCAACAAATGCTGCTAGCAGAGAACTACAGTGAGCTGGCAGACGCATTTGGACAGCCCCATTCCCAGTTTGGTTCTATTAATAGCGAGTTGGTCAATACACTGACTTCCATCAACTCGGTCATGAAATATGGCAGGGTAGAAGAGGTTCGAGACATCCTACAACTGCACGTAGACTCATCGTCCATAAGTAAGGGTGAGTAGCAGGACATTTTGTATGTCAAACTGTCACAATATACCCTCTTAATATTTTTAACAATAACATTGTGTAGTGATGCTCAGAGACATTCAAGGCCATTTAAAAATTTAAAATAAAATTTGAGAACAGGAACGCAGAAATAATAAAGTACATATGTACACTGTACCAAAGTATGTATAAAGCCTGGTTTATACTTCTGCGAAGCAGCACTTAAACAGCTCTGCGTAGCTTCGAAGCGCAGGGGTTTCTGGGAAAGCGTAGCTCACAGAGGCCCGCCGACGTGTTCACGGGGAGTCCTCCCAAATCCTAACAGCCCGTTGCGCGAAGCGTCTTCTCAGTGCGTCAAACAATCGCTTATTGGTTGAGCAGAGTAGGAAGCAATAGATTTCGGTAATACAGTATTTTGGCTATATCCAAAGAGATGAAAACGCAGATGGCACAATGAACTGGAGCAGATAGGCTGATTTTCAATGGCCTTCAAATCATATTAGTGGTTTTCTATGCACTTAGCAAGTCTTATTTATAGCCTGTATATGTTACAACTGTTATGTGTATTGTTTGATTAACTGTATGTATGTGAATGAACAGCACTTTGGTCAGCGCTGCTTGTTTTAAACGTGCTCTATAAATTAACTTGATTTGATTTGATATAAGAAAATATGAAAAGCAGTGAGCAACCTTTGTCTCGTTGTTTATACTTTTGCGGGACATGAACGGGAGTTTCCGTGTCTGTGCTTCTTCTTCGGATTTCTGTACATTCAGGATTACTGAATGCAACACTGCCACCTAGTGGGCCCGTTAAACTTACGTTAATGTATGTAGGCAAACTACTGTGTGAATGGAAGCGGAAAATGAACGTTTACGTTCGCTAACGCGCTCACGGAGAAGTATAAACGAGGCTTTACACACACAGATTACATTTTGCCACAACATACTGTAGCAACTAATAGTGTAATAACTGCCAATAAGGTAATAATGTTTCAGTTTTTAATGTAATTAAAGCCGATAATACACTGCTCAAAAAAATTAAAGGAACACTTTGAAAACACATCAGATCTCAATGGGAAAAAAAATCATGCTGGATATCTATACTGATATGGACTGGGTAATGTATTAGGAACAAAAGGATGCCACATCGTTTGATGGAAATGAAAATTATCAACCTACAGAGGGCTGAATTCAAAGACACCCCGAAAATCAGTGAAAACATGATGCGGCAGGCTAGTCCATTTTGCTGAAATTCCATTGCAGCAACTCAAAATGGTACTCAGTACTGTGTATCGCCCCCACGTGCTTGTATGCATGCCTGACAACGTCGGAGCATGCTCCTAATGAGACGACGGATGGTGTCCTGGGGTATCTCCTCCCAGATCTGGACCAGGGCATCACTGAGCTCCTGGACAGTCTGAGGTACAACCTGGCGGCGTCGGATGGGACCGAAACATAATGTCCCAGAGGTGTTCTATTGGATTTAGGTCAGGCGAGCATGGGGGCCAGTCAATGGTATCAATTCCTTCATCCTCCAGGAACTGCCTGCATACTCTCGCCACATGAGGCCGGCCATTGTCGTGCACCAGGAGGAACCCAGGACCCACTGCACCAGCGTAGGGTCTGACAATGGGTCCAAGGATTTCATCCCGATACCTGATGGCAGTCAGGGTGCCGTTGTCTAGCCTGTAGAGGTCTGTGTGTCCCTCCATGGATATGCCTCCCCAGACCATCACTGACCCACCTCCAAACCGGTCATGCTGAACGATGTTACAGGCAGCATAACGTTCTCCACAGCTTCTCTAGACCCTTTCACGTCTGTCACATGTGCTCAGGGTGAACCTGCTCTCATCTGTGAAAAGCACAGGCCGCCAGTGGCGGACCTGCCAATTCTTGTGTCCTATGGCAAATGCCAACCGGGCTCCACGGTGCCGGGCAGTGAGCACAGAGCCCACTAGAGGACGTCAGGCCGTAGGGCCACCCTCATGAAGTCTGTTTCTGATTGTTTGGTCAGAGACATTCACACCAGTGGCCTGCTGGAGGTCATTTTGTAGGGCTCTGGCAGTCCTCATCCTGTTCCTCCTTGCACAAAGGAGCAGATACCGGTCCTGCTGATGGGTGAAGGACCTTCTACGGCCCTGTCCAGCTCTCCTAGAGTAACTGCTTGTCTCCTGGAATCTCCACCATGCTCTTGAGACTGTGCTGGGAGACACAGCAAACCTTCTGGCAATGGCACGTATTGATTTGCCATCCTGGAGGAGTTGGACTGCCTGTGCAACCTCTGTAGGGTCCAGGTATCGCCTCATGCTACCAGTAGTGACACTGACCCTAGCCAAATGCAAAACTACAGAAAAACAGTCAGAAAAGATGAGGAAGGAAAAATGTCAGTGACCTCCACCTGGAAAACCATTCCTGTTTTGGGGGTCGTCTCATTGTTGCCCCTCTAGTGCACCTGTTGTCAATTTCATTATCACCAAAGCAGCTGAAACTGATTAACAACCCCCTCTGCTACTTAACTGACCAGATCAATATCCCTGAAGTTTAATTGACTTGATGCAATACTCTGATTAAAAAGTGTTCCTTTAATTTTTTAAAGCAGTGTATAATAATCTACCAATAATCTCATATTTCTTAACCAATGACAGTAACTTTTGCACATATTTTAATAATTTAGTAGCTTATTGACTGGTTATTACGAAATTAGCTGGGTACAAAATTAAATATTGAAGCCGATAATGCAATAATATACCTGTATCACAATGGTTAAGTTTATTTATTATTAAGTGTCAGACTTTCATGACACTTATCCTTACTGTGCGTCTTTCAAATAGCTGCTTAAAAACCTGACTATTCCTTACCCCTGAATCTTCGTCACAACTCTGATATAACACAGACACACATTGTTACACACCGACTCACTCTCTCTCTAGGAATTAAGACTATATATTTGTGTAACTAAAATATGAAATATATATCTATTTGAAGAGCCTGTGTTCTCCAATGAAAGACGATCACTACTTTCCTTACAAAATAGAATCTTTAATCATGTTTGTTTAGATAACTTCTTCAACCAAACTAACACTATTATCCCCTGTGCTGAACTTTCAACCTCTTACGCACAAATCTAAACCGTAAAATATTGTATAGAACGGGTCCTACAAAATAACCTTTTTTAACCCTCTGAGCCCCAAGCCATTTCTTGGTGTTTTTTGCTCCTGTCACATTTTTACTCACTGTGGACTTATTTTCCACTGCATATGCACCTCTTTGTACGGTTTCCATAGAGGTGCAGGAAAATGCAATCATGGCCAGAAGATAGGATCATTAAACAATATATATTTTGTGCTGTATAACACAATTATGATGTGATAAATCACAAAATAAGGAAAAGCGTAAGTTGAATTTCTTTGATTTATTTTATAAAAATTGAAAAAAGATGGAATCTATATATCCAACATTTTTCCATATGCCCACAAGTGTTACTAATACTGGAAAAAAGGGTAGACTCCATTGTGTTACATATTGAACTACAGTATTTACATTTTTACTCTCTCTCTCTCAACATATCTCTCTGTCTAAGGCTCTTCTCCTCTTTGCTCCAGCCTGTAGTTCAGACGAAGATTTGCTGATTTGTTGTCACGTGACTGTTGGTCGTAGCTGAGTCATTCAAGGCTTCCCAGTTGCGCTGCGAAGCGCAGAATTAAGTGTTTTTACAGGATCTGGATCGTGCAAAGTGTTTTATTTTTGGCCAAATTTTTTATTAGACATTTAAAATAAAGTAATTTTGAAGAAATATCACTATTTTAAGCTTATATTTGGTTATTCTTCCTGACTGAAGCGTTCTGTACACATGATCGGTTTAAGGACGGTCGGAAAGTCTAGAGTTCCGACGAGAATGGTTGTTCTTAAAGTTTCTGAGTATGATAAATGGTGTAATTTTGGCGATTATTTTTAAAGACAGCATGCATTTTGATCCCGTCGGCGGGTTGTGGGGTTCTGAGGATTTTTAAAGAACAAAACTTTCCCTTTACTTATATTTTGTCAAATGTACAGTAAGGTGCTGAAGGTGTTGTTCAATCTCAAATGAAATGTAACTTCCACACATTTCCCCCCAATTTTTTTTTTTTTATTATCTGCTGTATGAAAAACCCCTAAAACAAACCTTGTCATCAATTATTCTAGTGGATGTCTTAGCATTTGGATAGTACAAAGTTGTCATTGGGGGGCACGGCACAAGAATGTAATGTAATATAATGATGTAATTTGACATAGTCTATACATTCAAAGACTTTGGGGTATTCTTTTAAAGCTTCACTAAATCAGTTTTTGTAGCTCCGTAATCTCCCATTTTATAATAGGGTAAATACTGTATATTTAGAGAAGTTCATGTCAATTATTTGTGCTGTTAAAGTTTATTCAAGAGGACACTCACTAATTCACAATTCTACACTAGCTCACAACATGGCTGCCCTTTTCTCTTGAAAAAGAGCTAAATATTGTCTGTTTCACCCAATACATAGGACATAGATTCATATAAAGATTTAGAGAACATAGGTAATAAAGCCACAGATGAGACTGCTGACATCACGGCAGTGTCTGTTCCATGGCCAATAAAAGCTCAGCTTGTAACCCATTTTCCAAACTACTCAACCTCTTTGAAAGATCCATCATCACCACTAGCCTAATTACATAAAACCTGTAGTCACACCTTAACACTTGTACTTTTGATTTCTGACATAGTGAAATAAATCTGTCTGTAATTGATTATTTTAAAATGACCTCTAATGTGAACAAAGTAGATGCCCTAATTGACCTGCCAAAATAAATGTATGGTAACATGAAATGTGCGGAGTTGTGAAAAAAAGAGTTTGAATATCTTTAGCCTAGGTGTATGTAAAGTTTTGGCCTCAACTGTATGTAAATTTACCTGTGCCACACTGTTCAGCAACTTTACCTGCCTGAGCCTTATCATCCTCTGATTGGTCTAACATGGTCATATGAAAGAGGGAACAATTCTATCAATTAAGTCTGCAAACATTTCCATGCTGGAAAAATAGTCTACAAATCTCTACAAACGTCACCTAAGATAACCTACCTCTTGCACTAACAAACTCCTCCTAAGGACAGGGCTGTGGCTGTCTGTCGTTTTTTTGTAGAATGTGGAGATTTTCCTCTGCATCTTGACCTGGAGATATCAAATGGAATTAAAAATGTATTTGCAAACTATAACCTGTGATAGTTGTGATAAAAATAATCAGCTCACTGCCATGAATTTACCAATATTAAAAAGGATATGTTAATCACGAGTCACGACTTGCTAGCGAACCAGAAGAGAAGGCTAAACAACCGGATTGAGGGATAGCTACTAACTTTAGCTGGCAGGCTACTAACTATCTTGCAAAGCAAACCATGGCAAAATTTGTATGAACTAATTGCATTTCATTTTCACATGTTTGAAAAATGGGATTGATACTCTACTAACCACTTAAGCAACACACTTGCCTTGACATACTCTCGCATTAGTGCATAAAACAGAATGAGTCCATTCGTGCAGTGTACCTGCTGTACCAATTTCATCTTGCATCATTTGGAAGGAACCAAAACCATAGGGAAAGGGTGTGTGTATGACTTTTTGAGGTATGATGCATTATATAATTAGAAGAATACATTTGACTCTAATATAAAACGATCAAAACTACATATTATAAAAATAGTAATGGAAAAGAAAAATCCAGTGGGGTAGGTGCCCCCCCCATCTTGAATGGGCATGACGCGCCTGTAAGCGTATACAGGTTTTCTAGCCTTACCTTCGGTTTTCCCCTTCGCTATTTCATACAATCCCAGAAAAAGCTCCACAAAAATGTTACGTCCGCAAGTCTGGGGTGCTAAAGGGACGAACACTTTTCAGAGCATACGGAGTGGAGGTGAATGTGGACACACTGAGACCAACACAAGTCCGTAAAACAAACAATTATTTATTATACAGTGTCACAAAGGATACCACGGCTAATATGAACGGTGCCAAATCAAAGAAACAAATAGAACAGCTATGCTGTCTCACACAAGCTTACTATACAAAAATACAATGGGTGGCTCTCGTTCCTCAACAAGTGAGTCTAAACAAAGGGTGTACTATGTGATGTCGAAATGTAGGGCTTCTAAACTAGCCGTGCTCCGGGACGTAAGGACAAAGACTCACTGTCACAGTCACTCTTCTTATTCTTGTGTGTGGTTGTATCTTGGGAGAGCTCAAGGCAGAGTCAAAAGGGTTCATCCATCACAGCCAACCAAAATCGGCAGCAAAGAACCCAAACAGGAAGTGAGGTCATAGCTAAAAATGTTTGTCAATTGTCATGAAACTTGCTGTGAGTGAGTGTCTGCCTAACCCCCGTTACAGTTTGAAATCAAGTTTTCTTGGCAACAATGCCCTGCTGGACTGCTTAGTCCCCTCAACCCTGCATGCAGGTGGATTTGAACTGTTTTGGGCTGAGACTTTGGGCGCTACTTTTACTACAGTCTTGTGACACTGGTCACATCAGACAATGGCAAACACTTCTGTGTAGAATAAACATAATATTGGGCATACAGAACGGAACCTTATTTATGTACAACTTGAGGTTTCTTTTCACAAGACTAAACAGCATTAATTTGGCACCGTCTTGGTAATCAAATAGCAAGTCTGGTCTTGTTAGCTGCTTCAGTGTTGTTAAAGTCTTTAGTTTTTGTTGTGTATGCCCTCATTCAGCATGCGAGTATGGACTGTGTTGGACCATGTGAATTGTTTGTATATGCATGCCTCCACTCTAGTTTGACATGAATCTAAGGGAAGCATTAAAGTTTTGACTCCCCACTGTTAGCTTTACTCCTGGGCTGGATGGCCTGCTCTGGCAACCTGCAAGCGCACACACTGGTATACTTATATACAAGGCAATTCTTGGTCTGCCCCCATCTTAGATGTATTTACATATTGTGGAAGAGTGCTGGACAGTACTTTTTGCGGTCGCATGACTTCTACATGCTGTCTTTACCAAATGCGCGTATAGTGGATGGAGATTATGTGTTCTGCACCCCCAGACTGAAAAATGTTGCAGAACGTTTTGAAAAAAATATTTGATTTATATGTCTGCTTTTAAACCCATCAGATGATGGCGATTACACATGCCTGCCTGTTCCCTGATGCGAGCATGAGCAAGACAGAAGGTTTGCGTGGTCAAAATGCTTAGATATAGCCGTGCTTTTAATTGGAATGTGCATATGAGGTACACTGGTGATTGACATGTAGGTAGCCAAGCCTCCTTGTCACAAGTCCTGATTGGTTAGTGATTGCCAGGCTTCCAAAGATGTTTGAGAGAGTTCATAGAGACTGAATACACGGCCTAAGGCGTTCATAGAGGCTGAATACACGGCCTAGGGTATTCATAGAGGCTGAATACACGGCCTGGGGTATTCATAGAGGCTGAATACAGGGCCTAAGGCGTTCATAGAGGCTGAATACACGGCCTAGGGCGTTCATAGAGGCTGAATACAGGGCCTAAGGCGTTCATAGAGGCTGAATACACGGCCTAGAGCGTTCATAGAGACTGTATACAGGGCCTAAGGCGTTCCTAGAGGCTAAATACAGGGCCTAGGGTGCTCATAGGGAGCACATCTTATCTCAGCAGTTTATTTGCTGAGATCTGCCAAGAGGTAGGTAATAATCAAAGTCAAAAAAATTTAGGGTAAAATGGAACGAGAGATGGGCCGGAGAATTGGAGCAGCGGGTGCGGTGTTGCAGTCGCTCTATCGCACCGTTGTGACGAAGAGAGAGCTGAGCCAGAAGGCAAAGCTCTCAATCTACCGGTCTATCTTCGTTCCTACTCTCACCTATGGTCATGAAGGGTGGGTCATGACCGAAAGAACGAGATCGCGGATACAAGCGGCGGAAATTAGTTTCCTCCGGAGGGTAGCTGGCATCTCCCTTAGGGATAGGGTGAGAAGTTCAGCCATTCGTGAGGGACTCGGAGTAGAGCCGCTGCTTCTTTGCGTAGAAAGGAGCCAGTTGAGGTGGTTCGGGCATCTAGTAAGGATGCCACCTGGCCGCCTCCCTAGGGAGGTGTTCCAGGCACGTCCAGCTGGGCGGAGGCCGCGGGGCAGACCTAGGACCAGGTGGAGGGATTATATCTCCACACTGGCCTGGGAACGCCTTGGAATCCCCCAGTCAGAGCTGGTTAATGTGGCCCGGGAAAGGGAAGTTTGGGATGCCCTGCTTGAACTGCTACCTCCGCGACCCGACCCCGGACCAAGCGGACGACGATGATGATGATGATGATGAAAAAAAATTACTTTTTTACTTACGGACTGCACCTTTAAAAGAAGCGCAGTAATGTTTTTATTATGTTAATTGGGATGTGATTGTAGTTCTCTATGCTAGTTAGGCTGATGTGTGTGTTCTCCCGTCTTGGCTATTACTGCTGACAGTCACCACATCCACTTGCTCCCTGTCCGCTCCCAACATTTGCTGGAACTTTTAATGTCAAGAACCAATAGAGGGTATCTAACACAATCAGGACTTGTCCCTGAGATGTGGCCATGGGGTCAACTACTAAGCCAACATTTTCCACATGAAGTGAACTATGAGTACCATCCTGTTGTAAAAAATAAAAACTCTCCAAGCTAGCTTATGAATGTTCTTGAACAAAGCAAGTGCTGATGTTATAGCTGTAATATGATTTGTTAGGTAAAATGTTGCAGCCAATACTTATTTGTGCCATCCAACATTTGGCACCTGCGAAAGCGGCTTGCTGTTAATTTGCCTTGCCTGGGCTTTTTAAACGTAACAATGACAATGACTAGCCAACTGTATTAAATTGTAACAGCAAACCGCTATCAAGGTTGAGTGTGGGAGTGGACTTCATCACCTGATCAAGTTGACTCCAGATCTACCCACACCTTACATTTAATGTCAGCAAGTGGATTTGGCATCCCCATACACGCATTTATTTTTTAGATATACCACTGTGTCAACTTCATTTGTAGCCCATTTCTTTCACTGAGTCTGGTATAGGTTGCCATTTTTGCGGTTTTCCTATTGTTACCTGCAGTCAGCTCTGTCTTATCGGCTGATTCCTTTTTCAGATTAGTGGTACACTACCTACAATTTACTCTCTGACACAGTGTTAGCGTCACTGCTGAAATTGTTAATGAGAGTGCACACTCTAGAACGTAGTCTTATTTTTATAAAAATTATTGATAGTCAGTGGTCTGAAGGGTAAATTTATGTTTAAACTGTTATTTACATTTAATGCTTAAAAAATCAGTCTAGGTAAAACTTGTACTAGACTCTTGCTTCATTTGTGCTGTTTGAGGACCAATTCTTTTAAAATAAATTCATCTTTTAAAGTTTCACAAACAAGGTTTCACCATCTCACTTGTTTAGGACCTATCTATTGTTAAACTTTGTCCAGGCATACAGTGCATCTGGAAAGTATTCATACCCCTTCCCTTTTTCCACATTTTATTATGTTACAGCCTAATTCCAAAATGGATTAAATAAAAAAAATGTCTCAACATTCTACATACAATACCCACAATGACAAATGACAAATGACAAAGTGAAAAAAGTTTTTTTGAATTTTTTGCAAATGTATTAAAAGTAAAAAAATTAAATATCACATTTACCCTTTG
>JAPMUY010008540.1:660000-676285 GCA_026901105.3 Galaxias olidus | reverse complement strand
TTGCTGAGGCAAGATGCACGGAAACAGTTAATAATAACACATAGAACTCAGAGACTGTACAGTATGTCTAGTGTGTGGGTGGGGTGTGGGGTACGGGAGGGCTCGATCTTAAGAGGGGCGTTTGATGTGCGATGGCTGACTACTGGAGCAGGAGGAGCTGGTGCCTTGAGCGGAGCGGAGCTCCCCCAAACCCCTACCGGGCAAAGGAAAGGGAGCGTTTGATCTGGGCCTCGTTCTCCCCGAGCTGTCGGAACAACCTGTTCGACTTGGCAGCTGTAAAGCTCGCAGTGGCAGAGAGCAAAAGAGCTAATCAGCCCATTGATCTAGGCTACTGAACGGAAACGTGTCTGGAAAAGCCCTCGGACAAACCTTGGAAGACCTCAGCATGCAAAGAACAAGAAGAAGAAAAAAACCCATGAAAAATGTGTGGTGTGTCACGTGTTCTCCCTGATTGGACCCAGCGTGTCACGTGTCCTCCCTGATTGGACCCAGCGTGTCACATGTCCTCCCTGATTGGACCCAGCGTGTCACATGTAGCTTGTTTGTTTATTTGTCTGTGCGTGTGTTAACTGACTTCCCATCACATCACAAATGTGCCTTTTGCAGAACACCACCGAAAGGACGAGTCTTCTTTCACTCCGTTGACGTCTCTCTCTCTCTCTCTCTCTCTCTCTCTCTCTCTCTCTCTCTCTCTCTCTCTCTCTCTCTCTCTCTCTCTCTCTCTCTCTCTCTCTCTCTCTCTCTCTCTCTCTCTCTCTCTCTCTCACACACACACACACA
This sequence comes from Galaxias olidus, assembly GCA_026901105.3. Classification (NCBI taxonomy): domain Eukaryota; kingdom Metazoa; phylum Chordata; class Actinopteri; order Galaxiiformes; family Galaxiidae; genus Galaxias; species Galaxias olidus. The sequence continues at coordinate 675,505 of JAPMUY010008540.1, read as the reverse complement.
CACACACACAAGCTAGTGTGTCACAACAGTAGCATGTGGTGTGTACGCCTTCCCACAGCCAGTGGGCACAGCATCACCACACTGCCAGCCCACCGTCAGCCACTGGAGACAGTGACAGCTAGGGTGGGTGAGGTGGGGCAGGAAGAGACAGAGGAGAGAGAGGGGGATGAAAGGAAGAAAAACAAAATAAAAAAAAAACTGGAAGAGAAACCAGGAAGAGAGATTTGTCCCGGAGCTCACTTCGGGCTGTACCAAATGTGTTTACTTTGTGCTTTGTTAAATTCACAAAACACACTCAGGCTCTCTCCAGTCTCTCTAATCTCTCTCTCTCTTTCTCTCTCTCTCATATACACACATGCACACGCACACGCACACGCACACACGCACACACACACACACACACACACACAAACGGCTCCCATGGGCCGGTGATACTGCTGTCCCACTTTTCCTTCCTCCCCTTCAAACCGGCTTGTTCAGAAGTTGCCGGGGCGCTGCCAGAACAGCCGCGAAGCCCCTTGTCACCGGAGAGTGTTGAACAAACATGGGCATACACTGCCAGGTCTCTGGTGTTGATGCAACCATTGTTAAACCCTAGCCTCTGGTGTTGCCGAACTGACTAATGGCAACCAATCAGCGGCCGGGGGAACAGGCATCATCATTATCATCCAAGTAAACACCATGAATAAGTCATCTAATGGCTCCCAACACAGAAGACATGCATAAATAAAACACACATACACACATACATGAATAGCAATGATTCTAATAGCAGTCGTTGCAGAACGCGTCAACAATCAAAACGGTGACTTACAACGTGGTATCCATCGGGGGCTTTAGACCGCGACGTTACCACGGCGACGGCTGAGATGGGCTCCGTGGCGCCGCGCTGCTGGTCTTCAGAGTGCGCCCGCACTTCAGACATACTGATGGGACTCTGTGGACGCAGAGAGACGGACTCGCTCAACACTGTTTTAACACACGTAAAAGCATTCAAACAAACAAAACCATAAACACTTTTTTGTTTTTTTATCTTTCTCAAAACTGTTTTAACACAGATAAAACCATTAAAACAACTAAAACTGTAAACACTTCTCTCAGTTTTGGGGTTTTTAATCTTTTCTCAACACTGTTTAAACACAGGTCCACAAAAAGCCTGCTGGAAGAGGTCTGTGACCAAATAAAACCCTAAACACTTATCTCACATAGTTTTTGAGTTTGCATCTTTTTAAAAGCACCAATCAAACCAAACACAACTTTTCTACCGTTTTGTTTTTGATTACCGTGTGCGTACCGAGGCCACCATGGTCAGAGCAGTCCTCGTTAAAAGAACGGTAATGAATGGCAACCTCGGCCAATCTAAAAGGTTTCTCTTGGTTAAAGGGTTGGGAACCACTCTGGTAGTGCCTACTTCCAGCTAATTAGGAGCCCGCAAGAAAAAGTGCCTTGTAAGTCTGTCTAGCATGACAAGTGATCCCAGTGGCACGAAGCAAGGGGCTACGTTAGTGAGGTCACCGAATCGTATATTCTCGAGGAAATCCCAATCAATTGTTATCTATTTCTGTCTGAGAGAGTTTTAGCCTTAATGTTTATGCAAAGCTTTTACTGGCCTAAGTGGCCTTTTAAAGGTTCCTCTACTGCCTAACTACATTATGTTTAAAGCACACTCATAGGGTAAGTGACAAAGTTACTGCATTCAATCTAGTTGTTTGCTGAATTTATCGCAATTAGGTTTATCAAATTAGGAGATTTGCCCCAAAGAAAAAGCCTTCTCTTTAACAAATCTAAGTTAGATGAACGCATAAAAACGACCCAGAAAAAAAAGGAAATTAGCTTACAGAGGGAGAATGATTTCTTTCTGCCGTTAATTCGTTCACCAATCAGTCCTGGTTAGGAGCTTCACAGTTGGCTAGAAGTCAAGTCACTGACATAATAGAAAAATATCACGCTTTCTATGGAGTCTTCCATCCAAATCGGTGTACATTAAAAACTGTATTTTCAGAGGAATTCATTTTCCAAAAGCACGCTGAGTCAATATTCTACATTAATGTGCCATATATCTGTTTTGCTGTAGTAATATATATGTAGGATGCACATTGTAGTAAATGTTTGGAGTCCATGTCGATAAGTTAAAACTACATGCATGATATAATTCAAATAAGTAATTAATATAGTATGATCAATAATGCATACTAATAAGCTTTATAATGATGATACTTTTAAGTTAAGTTATGTTTTTTCAGTACAAACTTAATGTGGAAAACCTAAAAAGCTATTGTCAATTAACAACCGAGCAACTACATAACTTGCACCTCCATTAAGGGCAGGGGGTTGGATTTTAAACCTTACAAACACACACAGGAATATCGCTGGATAGTTGCACCCGAAGAGATTCAAACAAACCAGCCACATATATATTTTTTCATATTCTTCTTATTTGTAAACATTGCATTTCTAAATATGACTGCTTAAGTCAAGTTTAGGGACATATTTAATTTGCTCCTCTTACCTAGCTGTTGATGTTTGACAAAATAAAAACTGTTTGTTGTGTGTGTCTTTGGTGTCCTGTAGCCTCCCGTGGTCACTGTCAATGCCTACTTCCGGGAAACCTTGCTGAGTTTGGGACAATGATTAACCAGTTACTCCATGGTTGCTAGATTTTGTTGGCCTGTCACCAGTATAGTGTTAATAATGGTTAACTAGCCAAGAATCTCAAGTCTGCTCATGCCATGACCTCTATTCTATTAATCAGAGCCAAACATGTTTTCTTGCAACCTGCTTATTCACAGTGCATATATGAAAAAAAACATTCTATCCTTTCAAGGCGATGCAAATGAACATGCATGACTGTTTCCCTCTACCTTTTTTTTTTTTTTACAATGGAGCGCAACGTACCAAACACAAGTCACAAACACTGACTGAAAAACACTGGGCTGGAACAAATTATGCTGCAGTCAATTGAGTGGTATAAGAACGCATCAATCTGCATCTTGTAATGGTCTGTACAGCAAGCTATAACTCAGATTGATTTCAACCCGTCACTGGTAGAAGAAGCCAGCGCAGAACTGTACACGCAGAGAGAGCAATGCAGTGAGCAAGGGGAGAGAGGAAACGCAGCCCCAAAACACAATAATCTGTTATGTGGCCGAATATTCCTATTTGACTTAATAACGCTCAATGAGCTCAAGTACACATGATCTTAGACGAGATTCAATAAGCATAACACAGTAATGAGATCTCTAATACACATTGATTTTCTAACTGACAACTCAAAGCAGAAAGAGTGTGAGTCAACGAGAGGCGAATGGTGGATCTCTATGGAGTCTGAGGGTGTTTGTTTCATACTGACACAAGAGCAACAGGGAAGAGACCCTTGGTGTACTTAGAAAATGCACACCAGCCATGTTAAACGCCTATCAAGACACCGTAACTTCAACTACGAATGCATCACATTAAGTTAAACAATTTATTTTCCGGTTCCGTTTTTCGTTAAGTTAAACTGTCTGTCTACATATATCTGTTCATTTGACTTATCTGAATGCCAATGAAATAAGCGTAAAAGATTGGCCATGTCATTAGCTGGTTTATATTTCTCTAATAACCTCGTAAGGTGTCTCCCCACACTCTGATCAGACTGTTGACAGCCTGCCAAAGCGGTCTTGCTCACTTCATCCACATTTTGCGCGGAAAAGCGGAAGTTGATGATTTAAAATACCAAGGTGTCAGGAGAAGAGAGTGAGCAAGAAAATAAATAAAAAAAATAAATAGCAACATAACCATAACAGGAAAGAGGCACACCTGCTAAAGTAATGGTCTAATTATGGAAGAGTACGATGAAAACGTTCAGTGCGAAAGTCTCGAGACATCAGCAACACATGCTAACTGTGAAAGCCATCAGCTATTTCAGTGTTTAATGCAAGCCAATGAGTGTGGGGGTGATATGAATGATGGCGGCGATGGCAGGTTTTTGTGGGGGTGCCGCCACACACATAGGAAGTGTGCATAACATTACAGCTGGCGGTGTTATTATTGGGGGGGGGGGGGGGGGTCCTTCATTAAAAACTGGATTTTTCTTTGTTTGCGCCGCATGGCACAAGCCCCGTAAAAGATAAGATTCATCAGCGCGCATTTGATCCACTTTTTATTTTTATATTTACTGCCAACATCTTCACCATGTTAGTGAAAGTTTTCGACGTGAAGCAAAAAAAACAAAATAAAAAAAGAAGGAAGGAAGGAAGGAAGGAAGGAACCTACGACGGCAGCAGTCCGCCATCTCGCCTCTCATCCCCCAAGTGAAAACAAAAAGCAGAAAGCTTTCCCATTTATACGTGCAAAGGTCATTTGCTGTGTTTGGTTACATGGTGACACCAGTCTGGGGACCTGAGATGGAGATTTCTGTGTTAGCAGTAGGCCCTGGAAGTAATAATATCCCTGGCTCTCGACCTGGGAAATCTGCAAAGCCCCAATGCCCTCATCACCCGCGTGAACCCATTACTGGCTGATGTGTACAAAAATCTGCAGCTCTCATTTCAAAATATGAACCCTCACACACACACACACACACACACACACACACACACACACACACACACACACACACACACACACACACACACACACACACACACACACACACACACACACACACACACGTCTACTGAATAGCTTATAATAACATAGTTTAAGAAGCCCACCCTTACTGTCCATGATAAAATACAACCCTTTCGCTATATTATGTCCATGCCTGCCTATAATTAAAGGTCAGTTTAGTCTAGCCCCTTACCACTGCCTTGCATGGCAGACAAATCTCCTGAAATGTGATGGCTTTGCCAAATGTGATTAAACCTCTCGCTTTTATGCCATCTGTTTTCTTGGCTGGCCGCTGAAAATGCTGAAGTTGAAAATGTACCTCTTAGCAGCTAACTAAACTGTCTCATCACTTACAGTGAGTACCCACCACCACCTTCACAGCCAAATTAAAACAGACAAAAACAAACTTTCCAAGGCAATGCAGGCGATTGAAACATTGAGTATAGGAGTTACTACCATTGAACTTAAACGTGAAGAGGACACAATCCATTTTCCAGATCAGCTGGACTCTAAAATCGGACGGTAAAGATGCGCTTGTCTTTCTGGACGAGACTTGCGTCATGTCGCCTAACTCTCTCGCCATCTCAAGACCCCCCTCCCTCCCATCTGTCGCTATGTCTGTCCGGCCTCTCAGACCAAATGAGCTGTTGTGTCCTCCCCAACCCCCCCCCCCCCCCCCCCCACCCACCCACACACACACACACACACACACACAAACACGCACACACACACACCGAGCTTCCCGTCAATTCAGTGGTGACATTCCGGGTGCCCTCAGTTAAGTTCCACTACCACCTTCTACTTCATCAACCTTCTCACTCTCTCTTGTGCTCTCTCACACACACACACACACACTTTCTCTCTATCCCTCCCGTCTGGCGGAGAGTCTGGCCTGCTCCGACTGACTGCGCCTCACTGCCCTTGTGCAGTGGTATGCCAGTTGTGCCTTCCCCCATCGCTGTGAATGCCACCATCTGGTGTGCCACGTGGACATCATAATCTCTCCTTAATTACATTAGCAGTGCAATCAGTTACTGCATTACAAGGCCCGGCAAAGAGCTTTTAAATCTTGGAGGAAATCATAAATAATTGCACTAAGTACCCGGCGCCAGATGTGCGTGCCAACTTGGCTGGCATGAGATAAATAGTAACCTCTACAACAGTGTTTGATATGGAAGCCGGGATTTATAGTTTTTTATCTACGGACAGTGTCATCTTTTTACCCTTTCTGCTCTCTTCCCCTCTGGTTAGTCTGCCTCTCATCTCGTTGGTTTAAGCCTAGGGGGAGAGCTGGTGTGCCTCTTCCTCCTCCGCCCGGTCAGCAAAAATGACATGGGGCCCTAAAAATATGTAAAACACAGGAGCACACTAGATGTCAAAAATGTTCCTTACAATTCTGTGAAACTTTGCCTTAGTGTCACTCCTGACTTTTGGTTTTCAACTCAATATTTAGGGTGTTGTCATGGTGAAAACAGAGATCCACAGTTAAACAGTTCAGTAGATCACCATTTGTGTGGGATAATTTACCTCTCAACAGCTGCGTCCGAAGCTAAACGTCCTTAAAAGGAGCGTTGTGAATGTGTCTGTTCCATATTTATGTCCACTGCGTGTGTGTGTGTGTGTGTGTGTGTGTGTGTGTGTGTGTGAAGGCACCACTACAAAATGAATAAGTGCTGTGCTGAATGATTGAGCACCTCCATGGGGAAAGAGAATGGGGCTGTCGTACCAGACAGAGGTGCGCTCTTCCGCCTCGAAGGGGACATTTCAGCTGTCGCATGGCACTTCTCACTCATCTTCCTGTCACGGGTGCTGGCTCCCTGGAGACGCTGCTCACAGCTTCACACAGGTTAACTCCCATGTTCCCAGGGTACCTCTGTCTGTCTCTGCCCAGCAGGTAAAACACAACGACAGATAGTTTGCAGAGTGGACTGTACAGTAGGCCAGGGCACCAACAGGTAGAACAAACGTACTGAGGTGGTTCAACCAAGGGAGTAGGTTTGCATGTGGACAGAAGGGACAAGTCCGTACCAATTTTGTAGGAGAACCATTGGGGTAGGTTGTTGTGTAATTTATAGGGGGGGACACGGGGGACATTTACCCCCCACCCCCACACACACACTTATTACAGTTCGAAAACAAACTTTTTATAAAAACAGTAGAAACAGAAACTGTACTGTGTGTCCCCCAACTTTGAAAATACATTCCCGCCGATGGTCCCTACAAACATGTCTGAACAGATCACACTGTACAATACAGTATACTCTACAAAAGCGTAAATCGACATTATCACACTGAAAGGGACTAACGGAAATGATTAGTATAAAACTAGTGTATTCAATAGAATGGTGTAGTTTTCATAAAATGTTTTAAGAAAACGGCAGTAGAATTCATAATGCTCCAATAAGGCAGTGCCATAAATTCAACCCCAACATTCTTAATAGAGAGGTAGATGTTTTCACTAGAACATACTCTGCTCCCTCAGATTTAAATGAGAAACACATTTTTGCAGAGCAACATCTTGGTGATTTATCTCTTTGATGGAGTTATTGGAATTAACCTACGAGATGCACATTTCAATTTGACAACAATCTGGATCTCAATGAGCTTGATGAATGCCGTTTAATTTGTTTTTATTTGAATCAAACCTTGTGAGAATAATAATAAAAACAAAAAACAGAGCAGAGACAAAAAGAAAAAGAATTACAGGTATTGGCTAAATTTATCTTATCATTTATCATAATTTCTCCATCCACTTTGTCGCGGCTTCAGTATTTAAATAAGATAGATGACACAAGATGCTGTCCTCTCTTTCACACCCACTCTGCTCTAGGAAGTGTGTCCAATCTGGAGTCATTGTACGACTTGACTATTTTCTGCAACGCGTTCGGCACCATGTGCGACGCACTGGTGTGCATTCGTCACCATGTTCTAAGATGTGTCATCCTTTATCGGGTTTTTTTTCTTCTTCTACTACTATTTAAGATACGACTTGCTTCCTTAATCCAGGATGTCGTCTAACAACACAACTCAATAGCTGGAAGCGCTGGGATATTCATAACAGATATTAACGTAATCATATTTGTCTCTAATGTGATAGCTTTGATAGCTTTTGATAGCTTTTAAAAAAGGAAAAGAAAATTTGATTAGATATTTTGGCCCGCGCCAATTGTAAATGTTATGTTGTTAGCAGCATTGGCTGCTTTCTCTCTGTTAAGAACTGTTAAGACGTTAGCTTGGAAAGACACAGAGTGTGCACCATTCAGAGCAACTGTGCTGTTTGTAAGAATATTACACCGTGGCAAATCATGTTCAGCTCCTATGATTCCTCAAACAATCTAATCAAATCATAGGAAATCTAACTGGCTGTGTGGATTTGTAAGGCTGCACAATATTGTGGCAATGCACTAAATCCTCACATACTAATTTCTAATTGAAACAAAAGGCTTCAAAAAGTTTTCAAAAGCCCCTCTTCAAGCTGTATATGCTCACTCCACAAGGGCAGTTACTTGAAGCCCAGGTACTTGTGGAACTGTATAGGTGGCCAATAAAAAAAATTAAAGTATGTACTTTTGAACAGTGTGGCATTTGCTAGGATTTGCCCCTGGTGGGCATAATGCTGAGGTGGCCCACGCTACAAGGGCAGCCATTAATATCTTGGGGAGGATGGGGGTGGTTGGGGATGAGGATGGGGGTGGGGGGGGGTACTCCCATGGCGAGGTGACTTGTGGGGATAGGGTCCCGCTCTTCAGCGCAGCACGGACGCCAAGGCACACAGAAGTTCAAGCAAAGCGCTGACTTGTTCACAAACCAAGACAGACCCCTACCATCTGCTACTTCGCTCATTTGACTTGTGTGTTAAGCACATTTTTGGCCACTTTTGTTTACAGGAATGAAAGTGCAGAATTAACTAGCTGTATGTAGCATCTAGAAATTGTTCAAAGTTCCTGAAACGATTGATTTGATCAATCAGCAAAGGGTGCCACAACTTGTAATTGGTTTTACTTAAATCTGTACACATTGTAAAGCGATGTATGTTTAAAAGGAAACTTAATTATGCGTAGACTACATCAATACCTACTTCCATATCACAAAAAAAAGTTACTTGCAGCTATTGTAAACAAGCAGGAGTTTTGTCATTCAAATCTCCTATGTAATTGTGTTACTGCCCTGATGTGCTGATTTAGCACTGCTAGCTGAAGCAAGCCTGGACAACTGGGGACACACAGTGCTTTAAAAGCTTATAAATAACCAATGGCAGCAGAATTTGTTGATGACCTGTAATGTAATGGAGTTTATTTAAGCTTCCACTGAATAGCATGTTGTCGTTGGCTCCACAAACAATTTAGTATACAAGAAAGTATTGTTATATATGAACTGATGACAACTTTTTATTGTATTTAAATTATACTGGATATCTATTCAAAGCAATAACAACACATTGTAAAAGCACTCACTGACAGCAACCATCGTGTTTGCAACAGTTTTTTTTTGTAATTCAATTTTTGTGTTACATTGTTCAGACATTGGCACTAAACCAGATTGATAATGGCAATGTTTAACCAAATTGTTTGTAACTTACTCGTTGCTGCCGCTTAGAAAATAAGCATCATGTATACACCATAAACTAAATAAAACAAACATCTCATTACCTAAATACCTTACGAACACCGTCCCTGCAAAAACCATGGATATGCCTTACATAGCCTGTAAAATGCTAGCAACAGCATGTTCATGCGAAATTAATTAATTAACTTGATCTAGTAACGTCACAAATGTTTCTAATAGTAAACACATTGAAATGCAGTATTTCCGACACCCTACTCATAGGAAAGTTTACCACCGCTGGCTAACAAACACCCGGGAAGTTGAAAGCATACCTGCTAGCTTAATTTTGTTCCTTGTCGGCAAGGAAATAACACGAATTTCGAGTAGGCTACATGGCGGATTTACTGTTTCACGAATGCCGTTTGTGAACTTTAAGGTGTGGTCAAATTAGGTAAACGTTTGCTAAACACATAGATTTTCTTAAAGCATATGTTTACCTAATTTGATTTGATCCTACTGCTATAAAAAAAATATAGCCAACATTTTTTTTGTTAGACTTTGGTATTTTCTGGAACATATACTACAGCCTACAGACAAACTAACTAACCACAATTAGTCTATTTCGTGTATTTGCCTGTTTTGATAGACGCTGTTAGTCATCAGCCCACAATCTGCAAGAGATTGCACTGCTATAGTTGACTTAATCATGTAGAGGTAGGCCTGACCTCGGCCCACACCCAATTTTGTCATGCAATGTCAAAATTGGCAAACACACACACACACACATAGACACAACCACAACAACCCAGAACAGCGCCACATTATTCATACCCTCCCTCCCCTTTTCCTCTCTATCTCACCCATGAGCCTCTGATTTCCATTATTATTAATATCTGCCCGTTTAATTTTCGGCTCTGTCATAACGTGTCGACCTAAACTACAAGAGACAATCCCTTATTGATTACTTTCCCAGCAGCCCCGGCGCATGCCCCAGCTGATCGCGCCTCTCGCGCATAGACGTCGCGTGCATTTCAGATAATAAGCCGCTGCACCGGAGTTGAAACAAATTGGATGTGCAGTCAGTCACTGTCCGAGTGAATCATGTCGCAGTCTGTCAGTGGGCTAGGCTTGGTATATCATTTTACCCAACCGAGACAAAGATACAGCGGGGAAAGTGTCAAGACATACACTTGGCTATAGACTATACTGTATAGTACATAGTCTAATCTGAGGATGTTCAATTCAGTTTACAGGATTTTCCAAACTGTTCTAGAATGTATTTGTATTGATAACAGTAAAGATTACAGTACTTTGCCAGTATAGAATACCTACTAGTCTATTTGTGGTGTATATATTTCTATGAGAGACCAGGGACTGAGATGATTGGCAGAATTATGTTTGTTTGTTTCTGAAATTGTATCAGTAAACAGTGGCTAGTGGTTTCCTTGACCTTCCTATAGTTCCCTATTATTCTTAGCTTTATGTAATCCACTGCTATCAAACACACAGTAACAGATTGTAACATTTTACAATGCAATGGTTTCAGGTAGTATTCTCTTGGAATAATTGCCTACTGTAACAGAAAATAAAGAATTAAAGCGGACCTCCCTTGTGAACTCTACCAAATTCAGAGCACTTTTTGACCCATACCATACATTTTTTTTCTGGGGATGAGGGAGGCTTGTAGCAGGGTGTGTATGAGAAGGCATGATTAATAATAGATCTGGATTATGGAGCACACACTGTGCAGCTCCGACTTTAATAAGTCTACGGAGGGGAAAAAAACAAACTGCCAAGCTAGCCACATAAGCCTCTTGAAAAACATCTGCATCTGCATTTGTTTTCAGTTTTATTTTTATTGGAGCAATGGATTGCTCAGCTAGAGCATATGGATAGAACATGGATAAACTAAATAAAACATTTAACATTTTCCATGATACTTCATCCCTCATAACTGTAAAAATAGGGAGGGGTGGGGGGCATTGTTAGAAGGTAAGAAAGCCATACCTGTGAGGCTGTAGTTTGGGCTTGTGAGGCTGTGAGAAGTGGAATAATTGGCACCCCAGTGCAAGACTTCCTCTGCAAAGCACCAGCTGTTTAAAATATGGATGATATGGTTTTTCATTGTTGGGCTAGTTTTTATTGGGTTCTATTTGGAGGATATCCGCAGCTTAATCCTCGACCTCTGACCTTTTCCAGATTGCAGAAGAGAAAGCAAACCAACAACAAACCAACCAGAGGAGCAGCGCGATGTCTTTGACTCCATCACATTCAGGAGTCTGCATTCAGGAAAAGTGAGATCTGGCTCAGCCCGAGCAGATTAAAATGCCGCCTGGTATAACAGGTAGAACAAAGGAGAAAGTGTGAGAAAGCGTTGACAAGTCAGATCAATATGTTAAATTCTCTGTTGGCTTTAAATCCAGGGGCTAGACAATAGAATTGTTTTTCGTATAACATTTTCATACAGCTTTACAGTTTATTCTGTTATCCTTTTCCCCCCCCCACATACTGTAACTCTCTAACTGTTGTATTATCTGTCGCCATAGAAACAATAATGTTATTGAACACGTAAGCCTGGTAATCCAGCAGTTCAGACATTTTATGATTTATAATCCTTGCGCACTGTACAAGCCATATCATATTGTGTATTTGAACTCTATAACGAAAAAAAAAAGGTTCAGTATGGCGAGGAGGACAGAGTGGCTATAGTGTATTGAAAATACTCTTTTTCTGTGACTGTGAGGATGGACGTGTCACACCCAGGAACCAATAAGAACACTGTAGGAAAACGATGACAACACAATGTCACCTCTAGTGTTCTATCTCCATGGTGACCCCACCAGACCCACCCATTCTGATGTCTTTATTCCAATCATGGCCGTCCATTGTTAACTCTTGCATAAATACATAGATAACAACATTATAACACTAAAGGACGGGTCCCTCCCCGTCACACGCTGTCCTCCTAAATCATGTGTGAATGTGATAATCACCCGGGCCAGGCCAAAGTGCCCATCACTGCAGCTTCAAGTCCAATGAGCGCCACGACCTGATCCTTATAATTGACCATTCATCAGGGTCATTGAAGAGTCCACATAATCCCTCTTGATCATGGCTAATTACTGATGGAGAGAGAAACCAATATGCCAGGCTTACCCCTCGAGGGCAGACAGCAAGCAGTCTATTCTGACGTTACGACATGGGTAGAATAGCCTACCTGGGGGATGTCAGGTGCTTTGAAGTGTGACATGTGAATTGTAACGCGTGCTACATCAAACAGCAACTCTAAAAGGGCGATGTGTTGTTGGAGGTGCTGTGGAATTATGGCAGTGTCTCGTCAAGTCGACTTGTCCTACTTTTGTGCATCAAGACACATAGGGGGCTGACTCTCACTGGGGGAAAGTCTGAAGATACTGTCAGTATATCCTCATTGCATTTTGAGGAGAAAGAGTCCAATTTAGTGCTTAACTGGAATAAATGTATAGTATTCTACTGGGAGTGCTTTTTTGATAAATGTTTAAATATATCTGACCTGTATATGAAAAACATAAGAGAAAACATACTAAAGCTAACATTAACCTGTCAGGCAAACTAGCTTTTACAGTGTGGTAAAATAAAATAAAAAGCAACACATTGGCTGGTTATGACCTTACATAAAACATGTTTATGATATGAATGTAAAATGTACTCTTACTTCATTGCATTATCAGTGTCAAACCATTTACATGACCAATGACCCTTTTACTTCCTATGACATCAGAGCCTTCTTCATGTCATGATGCCAAAAATGTGCGAAATGCTAAATAGCTGAAAATGACTGTATCCTTTTATCCCACCTTTTTAAGTGTCACCGCCGCTTGGAATTTCAAAATTTCATCTGCGGTGGAAATCACTCTCCCCAGTGCTTGCACTTACCCCAATCAAGTACATTTACTCCGGCTTCGCCAACAAGTCATTGAGAAAATGTACAATTTATTGAAATTTTATGGGGGGACCCTTAGCCTTGTTCACTACCATACAATCGAGTAAAAGCCATCTAGCCCTTGAGTAACCCTCTTTATAGTAATTCATTTCTGAGTCTAGTTTCTGAGAGGAAGCCTCTACCGCCACAAACACCCTGAACCATGTGCGGGCTGGCACAGGGATGGAACCACAGAGCTAAAGGGCACTGTTTCTCATACAACCCTTTTTATAAGCACACCATAAAGTATTCTGGATCAAACATATAATGAACTTCTTTCATTATTTTGTTGCTCTTTTTTTTTTTTTTACAAAATTTTTTACTTCATTATTTACTTTTAACCTTTTAATTTCCACTTAATGAATAGCACGGCATCATGCGTTTTTTTGCTCCCTTATGAAAAAAAAAAATGGCTCTTCAAATCTGTCTTGTTCTTTTTAGATGGAGAATAGAGGGATAGAAAGGGTAGGGTAAAAAATAAATAAAAAAAGGAATAACAAATATATATATATTTAAAGGCTGACAGAAAGAGGGATAAAGAGTAAAAAAAAAGAAGAAAGACAAAGAGAGAGAGAGTGAGCGAGTGGTGGAAAGCGAGCGGCTATCATGTCCCCCGAGATCCGAGCGTAATGTTTGCACCCACATTTCTCTGAGGAAAAGCCCAAAGCTCTCGGAGGCTTCGAGAAACGTAGGAAAACCCCCCCCTCTTCTTCTCTCTGTAGTGAAACAGTAACAACACTTAGGCTGCATACCATTCTCCCTTTTTTCCTTCGTCGCTCTGAACATTCCTCACATGTCCAATCCTTAAAGCTCGCATAAGAACAACATTTCTCAACGCGGCCAGCAACTCCCCACAGGGAGCCGCGGCCAGAGACGGAGATGCAGAGATCTGTTTTATTGGACAGTTGCAGACAAATAAATCTAAATATGTATGTTGGTTGTATTTGTACGGGGGCTGCATCCTGAGGCGGTTAGAATGATTACATGACATAAATAACAGTCCTGGACCAGAACACAACTTGAGGTCACATGTTTTTTCTTTCTTCTTATATACTGGAAAAAATAATAGTTGTACTATCTCTGGTTGCTTGGCAGAATTTGCATGTAGTGCGTGTGTTACTTTGTTTTCTACTTGTTATTTCTATTTGAAAAGCATGCAGTCAAAGTTGGAGTATACTCTATGTGACATTTCCCCCCCTACTTTTCTCTAATTTGAGAAAGATCCAGTCAGAATCAAAGAGTAGGACACATTACTTATTTTTCTACTCTTTTCTCTCTGGAGCCACATGCAGTATTCATGCTAGCCAGACCAGTCCCTTCCCCTCCAGTGTGAAGGCCACTACCCAACACACAGTCTATGAATGAGAGATGGAACTGGACAGGCATGTAAAATATACATACTGGAGTGGATAAAAGTCAGGGCTGCATCGAAACCTGCCAACGAGGCACAAATCAACCTGTCCGTGCCGGTGTGGGGGGTGATGGGGGAGGTTTTTGGGGTGGAGGTGGGGGAGTGCAGTGCGGGTCACCCCTCGTAATGAAATGGTTTGGGCCCACTGATGCGCCTGAAGGAAAGTCGATGGGTGGTGTCAATGGGGAGGCAGGCGGGGACTACCGCAATCACATGGTCTGTGATTGGCATGTCTTAAACCTAGGGGGGCCGTCAGGGATATCAGGAGGGGTGCGGCCCCCCCTTTTGTAGTGAGGCCTTGACCGATGTCCCCACTCGAGGCTCGAGGCTCTGAGTTATAGGCTGACACGGTTCAACGGCATTAGCAGCCCGTACAAGGCATCCCATATCTCATTTTTATATTGTGAACACATTGTTGAAAACAATAACCTTATCTAATTAAATTTTGTTCTGTTTCGAGAAGAAGCAGAGACGTCTTGTGGTTACGGTCCTTATATAATTAATTAGTCAGGTAAATAAAATATATTTTGCATTTTTTTTATCTTAGAGTAACTTCCGCTTTCTCTTCATATATGTTACATTCTAATGTTTTGTTTGTATTTCAGAGATGAAAATGACTGCATGGTGTTACAAAAAAATAAGCAGAATACTGAATGAACTCCTGGACCCCTTTTGCAGAATATCTTGCAGTAACAATGAACTGCACCCATACGCTCCAACTTTTCAATCCGACATCAGTGCTTTGAAGGTAGACAAAACTTGTGAAATAAAAACATGGGCCTTTGGCAAACTGCACATCTGAGGGTTCTGGCAGGACTTTTTTTTTCTCACTGCCATTCTTGACAAGCATAGCTATCCTGCTGCACAGAATTATATATATATATATTTATTTATATATATACACACCGTATATCTGAGTCTAATTATTTCTTTTCAACTCTTCGCAATAAAGACCGCATTCCTTCCACTTGCCAGGTTTGGGACAGCAGAAGAAGTGC
>JAPMUY010008540.1:637500-655000 GCA_026901105.3 Galaxias olidus | reverse complement strand
AATTAAGATGCTACAGGAAGTAAAGTAAAGTTAGAAATAGTTTAGTTTGCGGTCTGCTGTATCTTGAATACATCCTGCTGTTTATTGCTGTACCGAGGCCACTGATGCTGTAAACAAAACACAAAGCAATGATTAAAACCGTCTCCATGGATCCGCACCTTAACGCCTGCCTCACAGTGAAATGGTGAGCAGTCCCCTCTTGCCTCGAACGTTAACAGCTGCTTTGGGAACGCATATACTACATATATACATTGTGCATTTATATATTGGTGCGTAAAACCCTTCCGACGTGCATGACAGAGGCGTGTTGGGACCCCGGTATCTCTAGTGCTGGGAAGATGAACCGCCCATGGACTGTATCTTTAATTAGGTCCCCCTGGGTCCAAGCGTTATCTGGTATCATGATTCAAATGAGCATTAGCTTGGCCTGGCCATAGCACTGCACCTTTACAGCCTTGTCGTCGTTTTTTCCCCCCTTCATTCTGCTTTCAAGTGTGTTGTTGTACAATATGGCAAAATTATTTCATCGTTTCCTGGTTTAATAGTTTAGTAGCAAAGTAAATGTGGCCAGAGCTATAATAATTCAAATAGTATTGTGCTGCTGCATGGATTGACTTTGTTTTAAGGCTGTATACATCCTGTTCAGGACAGTACCTTAGTGTAGATGTTACCATAGCATTGTGAGCTGAAAAATACGGAGGGACATTTTTCCTATAATTGCACTAGTCAAATAGCATTCAGCTTGCCATACAGCAAAACTCATAATGGTGCTATGGTCTAGCAGGCTGAGACATTTGATATGGATCCTTAAAGGCATAGTACACTATATATTTTTTTTGGGGGGGGGTTACCTTATGTCTGTCTCACTTACTCTAACACGGAGCTATCCCTTTAAGGCTCAGGTTAAGGCAAGGCCCTCTACAAATACCCAACTCTTTGTCTGAACAACGTTTCCCTCACTTCCTCTCTTGATTTCTCTGTACGAGGCGTCACGGGCGGTTTTCACGCCGCTCTCCTCACGGGTTGTGAAATTAAGTGTGACAGTAGCTCAATATGAAGTGATATGGGGAAAAAAAGGGCCCTGAGCTCACGCGTGCTGACAGTGCTGTTTAATTCTGTCTCGTGCCCGGCTCTGACATTTTCTGCTGCCACTAAATATTAAACATGCACACCCCGTTTGATTTGCATGCGGTAATGAGGTGGGAGACAGCACCCAACTGGTCAAGCCTGCTCGTGCGGCAGCTACTGCGCCTGCGTGCCTCCATCACTCTGTCACATGGGTACTTTGGGGGGCAGGGGGGGGCATGGGGTGGGGGTGGGGTGGGGGCAACAGAAATTTTGTGAGAGAAAAGAGGATCAGAGTAATGACAATGTGTGAGTGACGTAGGGAGAGAGGTGAGAGGGCAAGATAGGAAAGGCGATACACCATGTGCGCATGGAGGAATACTGAAACCAATCTGAAATGACCTCGACTCTCAAACCTTGTCAGGTTTTTTGTGACATTCTGGCACTGATTCTTATTCCAGAGAATCCACTTCCATTTTGGCCCAAAATAAAATACTAAAAGACATAGGAGATAAACAGTGGCCCAAGCGAAAAGGGTTAAATGTGATCGCTCTAAATGTCATCACATCTTCATAACGCAATATATATTCATGATGTGGCAGTCCAGGAGGGCAGGCGTCAGGGATGTGTTCTGTAATTTAAAGTTTTTTTTTTTCGCTGATGTGATTCGAATTATTATTTTTTTAAACGCATCTCTGTGGAGACATTTCAAAACCTGAATATGTGTCGCATGTGTTGGTATCAAAGTTTCAGTCGCAGCAAAACCAGATATCGAGAGGGACGTGGTCTGTGAATTGAGCGCCACTAAAAATGCGTTTTCAAATGTAGAAATCAAAATATGGTGAAGCCGCACAGATTTCGATCTGTCCAAACAGTGGTTTAATGAATGCTAATAGTGACTTCATTTTGGTGTGATTATTAGTGACTGTCGGGTTTGGTTTTTGGCTGGTCCTTGGGTACAATTCTGTGTTGTTATCGATACTTCAAATTGAATGTATACCAGTAACATGTTCAAGTTTATAGCACATTATATTCCTTCCTGTACTGTTACAAACACAATGTCTTTGTTTTTTCCACAAATACTGCATTGTACTTTTTAATATGAATAACACAAAATGGAGTGCCTGTAAGAAGCATAGTAAAAAATAGGAATCTTTCAAAATAAAAGCGTCTTTCTCTTTTACTTTGTCAAATTCTACAGATAAGCCCCTTGTACAACAATATAACCAAGTCCAAATTTCAAAAGGTTTCATCCATCAAGTAAGGATGTGAAGAAACTTAAAACTTAAAAGTAATTGAATTTGTGAAAGACACTTCTTTGGCACGGATCTCACTTTCTTTCTCTGTCTCCTCAGAGGGCTTCTGTTGCTTTAATAATAATATGTATCAGATGTGACAGGGGAAATCAAACCCTGATCAAAACCGATGCCAAGTGTCTAAGGGAAACAGGAAAACATCAAAGAGCGTACAGTGGGACAGTAGTTGTCTCTCTGTTTTTGTGTGTGTGTGTGTGTGTGTGTGTGTGTGTGTGTGTGTGTGTGTGTGTTGTGTGTGTGTGTAAGTGTGTGTGTGTGTGTGTGTGTGTGTGCGTGTGGTTTGCGGGGGGGGATCTCCCTCCCATTATCTCCGTCTCCATAAGTGTCGTTAAACACCCAGGATTAGCAGACCGCCGTGTCCACTCGGAGGCCTCCGGTGGGAATGCGTGTCCTGAGGTTTCTCTGGTGCTAGCTTGTCATGTCCACGTCAACAGCACTTATCGCCTGGCGTCTGAGCGCTGCCTGCTTGCCTGCCTGCCTGCCTGCCTGCCTGCCTGCCTGCCTGCCTGCCTGCCTGCTCGCCCGCCTGTCTGGGACATTTCCTGGGCATTTAGCTGCCTGTTTGTCTTTTCTTGATTCTCCAACCAAATCTGTCACATGTAGTGTCTCCACCTGACATCCCTCAGAATGTTGCTCTCTAAAACACTGTCAAAACAACACGTCGAAGCAGACAGATACGGCGGGAAAAAGTGACAGATGGAGGTTTCCACAGTAATACTGTAAATACAATAAACTATCCACAATAATACTGCAAATACGATTATATGTATATAAACAATACTACATACAATACTATAACAATGCTATATATATATAATTATATACATATATAATTATATATATATATATATATATATATACACACAGGGTAAATAATGAACTAGTCATGAACTAGTAAGTTATGTGATTTAGCAATTGCTTAATAGATACAAATTTCTGCATAGGCGCTTTTGCTGCACAGAAGGTTGTGCAAAGAATGATTAATATGGGAAAACAACGGACTAACAATACAGTACTTGGCTGTTTGAACTACTTCGTTAATAGTTCTTGACTTGTTCATTGAGCCCCCCCCCCCACCCCACCCACCCACCCACGCCAAAGTTGCCCACTGACTACTGAGCCAATATGCCTTTTGCTTTAAAATAGTTCTTCAAACAACAGAGGTTCTTTGTTATTCCTTTCTCCAAACAGGACAATGGAAGTGCACCACCAAGAAAAACAAGACCTGCGTGGCGTTGAATTCCATTTTGTATTCAGAGCATTTTTCTTCCCTTGCTTTTCTTTTCCCGAATAAAACCCTTCTTTCACTTGGTTTTAATACATTATTGATCTTTAGGTTGAACTAAGGGGCATTGTATTAGGGCCAGGATTCTAAAGCCCATCATCGCATGACACTCATGTGCTCGTGAAAAATTATACCAATTATGAAATCAACCAACAACGGCCTCAAAAAGCAATCAATTGTCACATTGGAAAGCATTTTGTCCCACAATGCTATTGGCTTTGTGGTTACACAGAAGGAGTGGGCGGTGGGTGTTTAATGACTTCCAAATAACCATTGCTCTTTTTTGTTTCTTTTTTTTTTAAATTTTGTTGTTGTATTATCCCTGCAAAGCGGTTTGTCAGGTTTTACTCCCTGGTAACACAATGGAGAAGCTGTTCATTTTCCGTGATGTTACATGATGACACACTCATATCTCTCATCCTGTTCCATTATCAGTGATATTATCGGTTAGCTGCAGAGGTCAAATAGTCATTGCATATACATTCACTAAATCTCCTCCTCATTAAGGTTAGAGTGACAAACAGGAATAAAAATATACATATAGTATATGAACACATCGTAACAATGTGTGTTTTCCCTCGCAAAGGATGACTGGCAAAACGATCCAGGAGCAGGGCAGCCATTTTGAGCCATTGGGGCCCCGTGATGGGGGGTGGGAGGTAGAAATGGGGCTGAGTGCTTCTGGGGTCAAGTGCGCGCCATGTCTTTGACAATGACTGCTTGGCTGCTTTTCCATTTTTGCAACGCTCAATCATGCCGCCCCCTCATGCAGAAACCTTTAACTCAATGCTGCTGAATGCAGGGAGGCAAAGATCACTTTCTGCAGCGCCCACAAGAAACCTCCCGGACTGCATAGCCAACATTAACTGTCATTCATTCATTCATTCATTTATTCATTCATTAAGAAACATCAGGGACTGCATAGCCAACATGAACAGTAATTCACTCATTCATTCACTCATTCATTCATTCATTCATTCATTCATTCACTCATTAAGAAACATCAGGGACTGCATAGCCAACAGGAACTGTAATTCACTCACTCATTCATTCATTCATTCATTCATTCATTCATAAAGAAACATCGGGGGCTACATAGCCAACATGAACTGTAATTCACTCATTCATTTATTCATTCATTCATTCATTAAGAAACCTCAGGGATTGCATAGCCAACATGAACTGTAATTCACTCATTCAGTCATTCATTAAGAAACCTCAGGGACTGCATAGCCAACATGAACTGTAATTCACTCATTCATTCATTCATTCATTCATTAAGAAACCTCAGGGACTGCATAGCCAACATGAACGGTAATTCACTCATTCATTCATTAAGAAACAACAGGGTCTGCACAGCCACCATAAACTAAAATTAATTCATTAATTCAATAATTTGTTTATTTGTTCATCAAGAAACATCAGGGTCTGCATAGACAACATGAACAGTATTTCATCAATTTGTTCATCTAGTAAATACTTTACGCATCTATAAATCTATTAATTCAGTTATTCAGTTACTTAGTCATTCAGGCATTCACTATCCATCCATCCATCCATCCACCCATCCGTCCATCCACCCATCCGTCCATCCACCCATCCATCCATCCATTCATCCACCCATCCATCCATCCATCCATCCACCCAGTCATCCATCCACCCAGTCATCCATCCATCCAGCCATCCATCCATCCATCCATCCATTCATTCAGTCATCTATTAATGTATTTGTTCATTATAAATGCATCTAGTCAAGACTTGTATGAATGGAATTCGTTAATAGTTACAGTGGGGCATTTGTTTTGTTTTATGTTTGCAACCTTTGACCCTTTTGCACAGGATAATTAGAAAACGTTTTCCGTGCTTGAGAAACACAAAGAGTCAAGTGAAGGGGCCAACAGGTTTGGTTCAGTATCTTGCACCAAGAAGTACACTCCAACAAGAATGAAACGGAAGCTCGTAACATAGCAACCCAGCAACCTAGCAACCTAGGCTACCAAGCCAAGAGTATTTCACATTATACAGTTATATATATTTAGGACACACATCTTTTTTTATTAGGATAAATTTTTGTTACTTTTTTTGCAGTCTGACAGATTCATTAAAGTGAAATTGCTGCATAATGTTATTTCCCAAACACACACCCTCTTTGTATGACTGCCTTTTGATCTGAGCCATCTCTGTCTTGTCTTGAGTGACGGCTGAATTCAAATCCATGTCGAGCTTAGTTTAAATTGTTCTCCCGAAAAGATGCAACAGGGAATAAAACAATGGCTTGGAAACAGTCAGTGTCCTCGGGGAATGGCGGAGGGAAAAAGGGGGATGGACGGACGGATGGAGAGATGGATGGGGTGGGTGGGTGTACGGGGTGGGTTTCCTGACGGGCGACGCGTTCCGGAATCCGCGGCAAAACAAATGAAGTGGAGACGTGTTCCGGGAGGAGAGTGACAAGTCCGGTCCTCCCGCTGAAGCAGAGGCGAGAGCTGGCATTAAACAGACAAGATATCGCGCTCAGTCAGTTATCGGCTCAGGAATAATGAAGAACCGGGCCGGGCGGAGCAGGACGCCTCGCCCCCCTAGTCACCCAAGTGGAGAATTTAATTTCGCACAGGTTTATCTGCAGCCATGCATTTCCCCGTCGGAGGTCTCCACAACGTGTGCTCCAGTGAGCAGGAGAAAGCCACCGACTCTACCTACCACCCGAGTCCCACCGGCATTGACAGAGATGGGTGTTGGTTTGTGGATTGTTGAGTGTCTGGGTGGATGAGAAGTGGACTTTTGTAGTGTGAGCGCGGGGCTATAGACTATAGAAAGAGGAAACAGAGTGATGACAGGAAACAGGAAGACAGAGAGAGAGAGAGAGAGAGAGAGAGAGAGAGAGAGAGAGAGAGAGAGAGAGAGAGAGAGAGAGAGAGAGAGAGAGAGAGGAGATGGAGAGAGAGAGAGAGAGAGAGAGAGGAGAGAGAGAGAGAGAAAGAGAGAGAGGAGAGAGAGAGAGAGAGAGAGAGAGAGAGAGAGAGAGAGAGAGAGAGAGAGAGAGAGAGAGAGAGAGAGAGAGAGAGAGAGAGAGAGAGAGAGAGGAATGGAGAGAGAGAGCAAGGGAGGAGAAGAAATCCGATCACTCCTGTTTCTCATTTTCCAGAGAGTGGATTTATTATTAAATAAAAGACAGTGAAATGAAAGCTGTCTGAACCAAAAAGCTGTAGGAAATTATACTGTCTTTTACTTCAGCTATACCTCTACTCTCTTTCTCTCTCTCTATCGCTCTCTCTCTCTCTCTCTCTCTCTCTCTCTCTCTCTCTCTCTCTCTCTCTCTCTCTCTCTCTCTGTGTGCGTGTCTCTCCCTCTCAATCTTTCTCTCTTGCGTTGTCTTTCTCTGTCTCTCTGTCTCCCCCCTCTCTGTCTCCTCCCTCTCTGTCTGTCTGTTTGTCTGTCTGTCTGTCTCGCTCTTTCGCTCTCTCGCTCTCTCGCTCTCTCTCTTTCTCTCACACACTATATTTAAAACATTAAACCATTTAAAATGCAGCTCTCATAAATTTATATTTATATACACAAGAGCCCAACATACATGAGGGGCCACACAATCCAAGGCCGGAACCAAAGGATGTCAAGATAAAAGTGTACGACAACTGTTGCTCCAGGCCTGTCTGCCTACCACAACCCATCCAGACACTGTGTCCCAAAAGATGACCGGGTTCTGATGACGGAGTTCTGATGACGGAGTTCTGATGACGGGGTTCTGATGACCGGGTTCTGATGACCGGGGTTCTGATGACCGGGGTTCTGATGACCGGGTTCTGATGACCGGGTTCTGATGACCGGGGTTCTGATGGCCGGGGTTCTGATGACGAGGTTCTGATGACCGGGTTCTGATGATCTGGTTGTGATATGCGTTAGTCTTGGAAGCATGCTGATTATCCCAGGGCAAAGTCAGATGACCATAGTCCAAGTCAGTCACTTCTGTTTTAAAGCAGCTTTCTTTGTTGTGGCCAGCCCAGTTGGTCCCCTTGTAGTCCTGCATCATAGGACTGAGAACATGGATAGCTACCTAAAAAGAGAGCCACCACAGCTTCCTCCTGTATGTCAGGGGACAGAAGATAGTTAGATAAGTTAGCTTTTATTTACACTCAACCCCAGTTTCAGAAAAAAATATTTTAGTTGAATTAAGTGAGTATATAGACATGACATTCAGAGCAATACCAGTACAAATTCTATTGATGAGAATAGATTAGAAGAGATTTAAAACAGTCTCTCCTCACAAATTACTGTATTATGCCTAAAGTATGTTAATTTGGCTATACATAGGGTTTCAGCTGTATGACGCAAATTTTATGGTAGGATACAACACTTTGGAATTTAAATCTCTGTGACGACTAACTGCTTCCTAGCTAAATTAACAGGATGCATTTGTAATGATATTGATCAACTATTGTGTAATATTTCCATTAGACCTCCCATCAATAGTCACCCTGATGAGGTGTAGAGTAATATAACCTATGGAGCCGGAGATCCACTGAGGGTACTGGTTCCCAAAATTGGAAGTAATTGCAGAGGTACACGCTCCATTAAAAGCAGCCATTTCATACAATAATCATTCAATTAAAAATCTCTCGTCGCAGCTGCCAACGGTGATTTGGATCAGCTCAACATTTTTATTTGCTGCACGCATGGAGTAAAACTGTAGTTCCGTGCACAAACATGAAAGGCGTGTTCCACATAAAAAAGGCTTGTGAGCGCATTTAAAGGATTTTAAAAAATTATATTTTTTCTTTTGATTTTTAAATTAAATTATTTTGCTAAGACAATTTACTGAAATCTCATTTGCCTTCTCCGACTTTGAACTCAAGCAAGCAGACCATGCATATGACTGTAAATGTGAAATGGGTCATTGAATAAGCTACGGTCTATTAGATTAGAGGTAATATTCTAATGCATGCATACTGTGGCTATACGCTGTATGTTTCAGGAGAGGCTACTGCAGCCGGGGTTGTGACAACTTGTCGCGTTGAGCTTGCACACGTCACCCCAGACCAATATACCCTTCCTCTCCGATCCCCTGTGCATTGGCCAGATGTGGCCATTTGCCTCCGGTCAGGCCTGGTCAGTTCATAACCTTTCCAGGAAAATGTGCCTGTCTTATAGTTTCTGGCAAGCACACATCGTACATACGCAATCACGTAGATGAAACGATAACAGTAAACGAATGTACGGTATGACAATGAGTTGGAGGAAAAAAAGTAGAGACATGGTGTGGGTGCCTTTGTTTGATGGTTATGGTGTGGGTGCCTTTGTATGATGGTTATGGTGTGGGTGCCTTTGTATGATTGTTATGGTGTGGGTGCCTTTGTATGATTGTTATGGTGTGGGTGCCTTTGTATGATTGTTATGGTGTGGGTGCCTTTGTATGATGGTTATGGTGTGGGTGCCTTTGTATGATTGTTATGGTGTGGGTGCCTTTGTATGATGGTTGTGGTGTGGGTGCCTTTGTATGATTGTTATGGTGTGGGTGCCTTTGTATGATCGTTATGGTGTGCTTGTGCTGTGTTGTGCATTGCATTTTTTATATATGCTCTGCACCACAACAACCCAGCAACCCCCACCCCTCCCCACCCCACCCCCAAAAACACAGATAAACACACAATAGTGACACACTACTAAATGTGCCTTTACAGTAATCCCAGCAATAGGCACTTCTTTTCCATCCCTATCACACATTCTGATGAACAAAGACCAAAATTGAAGACTAAAGACATATAAGTCTCACAAGAGTTTATTTTTGTAAATGTGTATTTCAGATGCCACCCACCCTGACTTGAGTGTCTTGACCTTTTGGATCTTTCAACAACTGGAGCCAGGGCCGATGTGTGGATGGTCAAAAATGAATTCCATGTAAGGCATGCATAACCGTTCTTCATATCAGCAGGACAGCGTTGTATTTCCATCTGGCTGAGTGCCTTTTGAGAAGAAAAAAAGGAGCACATTACATCACTTCTTTGTTTAATTACGTTCAGCAAATTAATAAATGGGAAGCGCTCTGAAAAAAAAAGCCAGATAGGAAAATGTGTACTTTGCATTATTAAAAAGCACATCCTCTAAAGGTTACCAGCAGCTATTGTTGCAGTACAATCTGTGAAATGTAATTAAAGAGAGAAAGAGGCTGCCTGTGTGTGTGTATGTGTGCATGCGCGTGTGTGGCGTGCACGCTCGCATGTATGTGTGTGTGTGTGTGTGTGTGTGTGTGTGTGTGTGTGTGTGTGTATGTGTGTGTGTGTGCGTGTGTGCGTGTGTGTGTGTGTGTGCGTGTGTGTGTGTGTGTGTGTGTGTAAAGAAACGTAGATAAAGCCAGTACCGGCTTGTTCTCATAATATTTTTTGCCTTCCCCCATGAAACTTATTCTCTCTGAACTAATTTGCATGACATATTGCATTTGTGCTTCAGCCATCATGAGGGTATACCTGCAATTTAAATTGGAGTTTCTATACGGCATATTTACAGATTAAATTTTTTGGGGGACATATCTCATATTTCCTTCAGTGATTTATTAATTCAAGCAAGACAAAACTCACAACATCACCAACAAATCTTGCTGCTGTTGCATTGAGGTGGCTTGTAGAGATGCTAGACTCACATACTATGCACAGAGAAAGAACTGAATACAATTCCTGGATGTTGGATAAATCAATCAATTGATGAATGTTATTCTGTGAAATATTCAAAAGAATGCAACCACTGGTTCATCCACACAGTCAGAGTCTTGCCATTGATTATGTGTGCCATGATACCATCAAAATATAGTATACTCTCACGGATTGACTGATGTTGTCCATTTGAGTAGTGAAATACTTTATTGTAATAAAGCTTAAATATAGTGCTATATGCCTTTTCATTGTTTAGTGCCTCAGAATTGAATTCAGTCAGACAGCTGTCCAGAAAGTGTCCGGGTTATTCTAAGTTGCCCTACTAGTGTGGGTTTGATTGAAGCCACGACTCTACATTGAAATGGCTTGACCTCTAAATGAATGCCTTGTTTTCTTTAGTGAATTTTCAAATAAGAGATACTGCCACAATGCCAACATTCAAACAGATGAATGAATGAATTAATGACTGAATGAGTGATTTATTGATCCATTAAGAAAAAGGTCTCGTAGTGTATGTGTGCATGCGCGTGTGTGGCGTGCACGCTCGCATGTATGTGTGTGTGTGTGTGTGTGTGTGTGTGTGTGTGTGTGTGTGTGTGTGTGTAACAGAAAGGGAAATGATAACATAAGCACAACTCTTTTTTTTTTACTTTTTTTTTAACTATACCACAGGGTCCGCATTCTGCAACAGACTAACAACACATAACACTTACGGAAGGCTCAGAGGGCCTTGTTTTGGGGTGAAAGGGGACAGGGCACAAAACTGATTACTACTCCTATTTGTCCTTTGCATACATGTACGTTTATCGTTGTAAAGAGATTGTCAACATTGTGTCTTATAATTGTGAATAAAAAAAAATGACTGCGTTATCACACAGATGGAAGACAATGCACCACATTTAGATGGCATTGTGACCCAAAAAGAAGATCTTCTTCACTGCTGCTCTTCACCGTCCACATTTTTTTTTTAATGTCCTCACCTTCCATAAAAACAGTGATAATAGAAAGCCACTCTGTTCAGAAAAAAGTGGAGGGAATGATAAAAGAACCTTATTAAAAGCAACCTTGTAGAGTAAGACATGTGACGGAGGGCACACGATGATGAGTCTCGATCCTTTTCAGAATGACACCACGGTTTCCCGAACACGCCGAAAAAACCTGATTAGGGTGACAAGCACTGAGTGATACTGCAAACCTGTTAATAACATGAAAATTAGAAGGGGCTCATGCAAAGAAAGGAGATTAATTTAGCTGGAGTCCATCTCGTGCAAATTGCGAAGTTGTGAATATGTTCCCAGATAATGAGCCTTCCTACTTGTCAGCTCACTTGTCATTTCCTGTAATTAATGTTAAGGAAGACTCCTTCCTGATGGTTCGTATTACTCATGTACCAAGAAAATTTCTTCGGAGAAATAATTTACATTTATTATCATCAGTCTGTTTGTGTGGTTTACTTCGCGGCAGAGTAATTTATTGCAGCAGCGTTTCGCTGGCCTTGATTAGTCACTCGTCAGACTGAGATGTAATTTTTTCTCTTCAGATGTCTAGTCCAGGAAAATTGAAAGTGTTTCGCGACAGAGTCACATGGGGTGGCTCCTGCCTTCACCTCCCTCTATAGTAGTGTCGCAAAAAAAAGTAAACAGAAAATAACTTTTATTTTTCTTTCTTTCAGAGACACTCTACTTTATGAATTCATTACTCTGCTCATTCCCTTCAGCACACTCATGACACACAGAAAAACTAATTCACATCCACAAATTTATTAATATTGACCTAATTCAACTCACTCAGCTCAGCAGAGTCAAAACAAATAAAAGATAAATACACAGATGCTATTAACTTGAAGAATGATATGGGCAACTTATTTTTGTGTAAAGCACAAAACGTCAGGCAGAGTAGAAGATATTTTTCTAAACACTGTTAATGAACAATTGTATCTAAAACACCATTTGTGCTAGAGGAAAGACAAAGAGGATGTCTTTCCTGTCTGTGTTGTAACTAAATCTCAAATAATATCCCCTTTGGACGTATTTTCAAATCAGACCTTGCTTAGCCGCTATGGTTCTCTTATGGCTTTGTGTACCCGTAAATTTATAAGCCTCTTTCTTAAATGTATTATTCATCGGAGCATGTAAATAATGCATGCTTGGTTCCATAGTAAATTAACCCTTTACCTTACCAGGGGTACAGGAGTCATTGTTTTGAAAGGCAATTATGTCATTTAATTAATGCTGTAATTAATACTGTAATTAGCTTAAACACCCTGCGATGGGGTGCCACCACTAAGCTGTCTTAATTAGATAGATTGAAAGGTTTTTATATCTCTTATTCTTGCACTGTCACATAAGTGGCAAAAAAAGGGTGCAGATATATTCCACAATATTTGGAATGTTTTTAGTTCCTCGTTCACTGTTAAATTGCCATTAAAAAAGCATTCAAGCGTAGATCATTTAATCTAGGGAATAATGTATTGTTAGGGAGGTCAGGACTTCATTTAAAAAAAACATTCATATTAGTGCTGTAAATTTTGAATACTTAATTTATGTGTTTCTCGCTTGTCATTATATATATAAAGCAAACGGGGCCACAACCACAGCATACAATATTATAAAATGAATGTACTTGTTCTCCCCAAGCATGATTAAAGAAAATGTATCCAACTGGTTCAGTTTCAAATTAAATGCGCAGACTGTGAGAGATTGTGCTGTTCTGCGAGGAGCTGGGTTGAAGCAGACCAACAGACAGCTCTTGCTCCAGCTGCTGGAGGTTAGAGCAGCTTCTATACCGGCCTGACCTGACAGTGATAGAAAGTGTTTTCCCCAAACTAGAAAAATACTTGAGAGAGGATGAAACAACAGAGTGATGGTCAATGAATGCTGACGTTTTTCTTTTCTTTCTTTCTATCTTTCTTTCTTTCTTTCTTTCTTTCTTTCTTTCTTTCGTTCTTTCTTTCTTTCTTTCTTTCTTTCTTTCTTTCTCCCAGCTAAACCTATGATTTTCTTTGGGCTGCTGGCTGGCCGGATGGTATGGCAGGCTACACCTTGGTATTATTCATGGCCCACCTGGAAGAGCAACTCTTCTATTGTCCACGTTAGTCGGGCTGACTGACCTTAAAAACCACATGGCTGTACTGCAGTACACTGACTATAAACAGGCAGTGAAAAGAAACACTCTAATTTGAACTGATCACTGCAGAGCATATGAAATTGGGTTTTGGTGAGGAGACAAATATCAGGTCTTTGCATTAGATTATTTAGGGAATTATGGTGTTATTGTATTGCATGACCACCCACCAGTTAAAAACATTTAGAATACAATAGAATAGAATATAACAGAATCGAATCCATATTCTAATGGAGATAATTTTAATGAAATATAGAAATGTTTTTCAGTACACACAATTTTGGACATCTATGTCGACACCATCCTGATGGAATTCTGTGGACATGTATCTCGTCACCAGCGAGGCACACAGGCTTTTCTATCTGGTTCCTGGTGATTTTATCAATGTCGTTAGACCATTCATTGAACTAAGTGAGAAATCCATCAAAAGCTGACAGCAAGCTGTACACTAATGGCTGTTAGGCGGTAATATTCTTTAATATGATTTTTATTTCCCTTAATTTCATCTCCTCCATACAAAGGTCCCAAGTCAGTTGAGAGCTGTTTACAGAGAGTATCTCAGCTCACAAGGATCTGTTCAAACTGTGTTACTTACCTCAGCTAGTTTTAAACCAAGAACTATACAGTGTATATTCATGTTATTGTGCAGAATAACAGTGCACGGTATTGTCACAATATTTACTCATGGGTATGGATAAAGGTTGAATCAAATAGCTGTTCTCTAAGCCACAGAAAGCACAGCCTGCTGTGTTTCAATGCATAATCTATTTTCTGTCTATATATGTTTAACAATAGCTTAACCATATGCACTACTCTGAGATAAAAGTAGCTCAGTTAGTTTTCATAGTGTGCCGACGCTAACCTAATTGAACACTTTTATTCAGGTGTCGCTTTGTGTCTCATATATCCCCCTCGAAACAATCAGGCTCTGCACTGAAATTGCCTGAAACACAACTAAACAAATTAAATGACAAGATACTTTTTTTTTGTGCGAAAGATTATCTGCCCATCTGACTACCGCCCTCACTGTTTATCTGAGGTAAAAAAAAAGAAGGGAAAAGATCCATTTACAATTAATGACAGTAGATATGAGGGACCCCACTGCAATCACTAGATGACACATCTTCCAGATAGTGCCCTCCATATTTCCTCACCATGGGTTTCAATAATCTTGACCCTGGGTATTAATGGATGAGTTAATGGCCTGCAGAAATCCTTTAATTTATGCCAGGGTGAATTAAGAAGAAGTAATGGATTCTGCTTTTCAAAACGTCCAGACAACGCATTTCCTCTGAGCTTATCTGAGAAAATCTAATTATCATATTATCTCTTTGAATGGGTCTTCTGAAGCTATATATTTTTGCATTATCTGATGAGAGTCGTTTTGACATTCATTACAGGACCCCTGGCTTCGATGTGGCTCGCTAGTACGTACATGCTATGAGAAAACGGGATAATGACTCCAGAGCTTCCTGTGACAAAGGGAAGATGGACGTGACTAAAATCTGAGGATTCGAAAAATCCGACTTTTCAGTGTCGCAGTGTCAATACAAATGGAAGGTACTTGCAGAAGGAATTATTGGTCTGACTGGTGTTTTTCTTTCTTTCTTTCTTCCTTTTTTATGTTCCTTTATTTTTTTTTATTCTCTATCAACACAGTTGCTCAAACAGCGTGTGCTGTTGGTTGAGGTATAAGGAGATGAAACCTGCTGCCGTTTGCTACATCTGCTCGTGCCAATCCAACCGTTTCCAGTCATTTACTTTTCTTTAGGAGGTAGCCGCACAACTCTGCAGGGTGACAATGTAATGAGAAATATGATAATTCTTAGGCAAATTCATTTCATGTCCTGTGGGTTCTTTGAGATCGCTTATTGTCCCTAACAAATTAAATCACTGTTTTACCTGGTATCATCCTGTGTATCAAATAATAATATTTCTTTTTTTTTTGCTCACATCAAATAATTCATCCATACCTCCCCAGAGATTAAAATGTATTATAGGATTTCTTTAGAAGTAACCATGAAAATATTCTGAACATCTCCATAAAATGTTCTAATGCATAGTGTAATGCCTGAGTGTATTAGAGGAGGTCAGTGTCTCAATGTAAACTTTATCAGAGTCAGAACATGCTAATATCATTGAGTCACCCTGGCTAGGATGAAGTCATTCTTACACTTAAATCTGACACTCCCACTCCCCCCCTGTTTTTTTCTGAAGTAACCACTTTTGCCATCCACCTAATGCTGTAGCCTACACACCCTTAGGTTGCCTTTCGGTGTTAGAAGTGAACTTGAGCCCACCCTGTCAAACTGCAGAGAAAACGCTGGCAGTTATTTGGGCTTTGTTTGTAATCTTTTCGGGCGCTTTGTCAAGCCGGCGCGGTGATATTAGTGCGAGTGCACAAAAAGCCCTGGAGTGGTGTCACGCACAATTAATGTCCCCAGGTAGGAACTCCATTAGTCTTATGAACTCAAGTCGCAGTGGGGGAAGGCTAATGGTGACGGTGCCGTAGGGCATTAGCGAAGGAGTGCAGCCAAACCCCCCCCCGCCCCACTTTACCCTTCGACTTGACCAGCGTGTACCTCTATCTCACTTCACAGTCTTACAACCACCTACACCCACCCCCGCCGCCCCCCGCCATTCCAGCAGGCACTTTAGTGAGACGTACTGTCTGTTGGACTGGCGGGTAGCAGCCTAGCTGTTTCTGAGCAGGTCAACGTCAGTGCTCATCAGTCCCACTGCATGGGCATTGTTCTGTTTTGGGATTTATTATCATATCCTATTGTAGGTACATGCAATGTTTCTAACATTTCTCCTTAAGGTCAACAAGCACCATGTATGTATGTATTATTGTAATGTTGTGTTTTTTCTCTCTCTTATGAAAATCCCCCGTAGGGGCCTTTTCCACTTTCCCCCTTAGTAAATGGAGTGCCAAACGCACCTCTCCCGTTAATCAGTGTGAGGTTTGGCTAAACGTTGACTTCCGTCGGCAACGACAGGATCAAATCCCACGTGGTCACATGACCTTAGCTCTCTAACCATCCCCTGTCTGACCTTGCAGCTTGTTGCCCATGTTCACCGCTTCAGTTACTCCACATAGCCCACAGCTGAGATAGCCCCCTGGGGG
Source organism: Galaxias olidus (assembly GCA_026901105.3). Lineage (NCBI taxonomy): Eukaryota > Metazoa > Chordata > Actinopteri > Galaxiiformes > Galaxiidae > Galaxias > Galaxias olidus. Next base: position 638,446 of record JAPMUY010008540.1, on the reverse strand, counting down.
TTTGAGCCTTGCCTGCCTGCCTGCCTGCCTGCCTGCCTGCCTGCTCACCCCCTCCCTGCCTGCCTGCCTGCCTGCCTGCCTGTCCCCCCACCCTCCCAGCCAGCCAGCCAGCCAGCCAGCCAGCCAAACAAACCAGCTCACTGTGTTCTTTGGCATGAATGTATTTAGGAAAGCCTGGTAGCTACCTTTACATCACAGCTCAATAGAATCAAGTTGCCTCCGAACCCGCATGTCAATTCTGTGTCACGCAGCCTGTGAAGCGAGAAGACGGAAAAAAAAAGGGCTAGGCAAAAAGGAAGTAGTAGTGAGCCGACAGGAAGTGAAGCAAAGTTGAGGGAATTTCTGAGGTGAAAGAAAAACTGCTGTTATTTTATTTTAAATATTTTTGGGCTGAAATTAATTACAACTGCAGTGATTATTATCAATTTATGTTCTGGTATGAATGACCCATCCCTTTAAGGATGTCAGGGGAAAAAAAGTCACACAGAGCCTATTCTGATCTCACCATCCCCACTTCGATATTAGATGATCCATTCCAGATTATAAATGTACTCCAGACAGGTTGGTTACTCTGTGCATTACTCCATCACATTGAACCCCGTCATCGCTCAACCGGAGGGCCACACAGGGAAGACCAGCCGGCCCGCTCCTCTGCCTGCTTTCTGGGGGGGGGTGCTCCTGTGTCGCCGGGGCTCTGCAATGCAGTGGGGGCTTTATTGCTTGTGGCAGTAATTACAGTTTTTGTTTGACAGTCTGTTGTTGGGAGAATCCCCCACAGCTTACGCCTAGTACTGTTTGCCGGGCCCCACGCTGTAGCCGGACACACACAGGGAGCTACAGTCCGTACCTAAAGAACGATCGAAAATGAAATGCACAATAAGATAAAGACGAGAACTCTAAAACACACCACCGCGTCGAATCCATCTGAAGTCACTACGGTTCTAAA
>JAPMUY010008540.1:605000-630000 GCA_026901105.3 Galaxias olidus | reverse complement strand
CTAGTTTTTAATTTACAGTTTTTTTTGGCTTTTTATTTTAAACTCATACGTAAAAATGTACTAAATCCTATCACAGGTTGGTGATTACGTGTTTTTTTTTATGGGGGACATTTCTTTTATAACCAATGTGGTGCAAGGATTAACTTTGTTGTAACGTGTTGATGCTCAGCAAATTGTAATGGAGGTATTGATACCCATTTAGCTTGAGATTCAATAATGACTTGATCAATGAATCTCTCAAAAGAAGAACTGACACAATATCAATGCAATTCGACCAATTAGAACTCATTCAAGCCCTTTTCAATATTGTTCTCCTGCCGGGAATATAAGGTGGACTGTATCTTTGAGTGAGTGTTTGTCGATGTGTGTGCATGTAAATGATGTGTGTGCACAAGTGGTGTGTGTGTGTGTGTGTGTGTGTACGTGTGTGTGTGTGTGTGTGTTTCACTTAACTTGTATATTAAAAACACCATAAAAATCCACTTTGAATTGTGCCTTCACAACCAAATGTCGTTTGGAATTTATATGTTGCCGACATTTTCTCGTCCTTCCGGTTAGCCAAATTACAAAGTCCTTTTTATGGGGGTATGTATTTATTGTCTATGACAGTGCAAGTGTAACATATTCAAATGAGATGCATGTGTATTAAAAAAAAAAAAAGAAAAAAAAAAGAGAAGAGGTGGTGCATGGACTCAGGGGCTGAGCTGGGAGAGAGGCTTTGTATAGTCATGCATATTCAAATCCACTGCTGGACATGGCTGCCCTAAATTGGAGAGGAATGTGCACCACTCAAGGGTGCTTGTTTTCCAGTCGTCCCCCCCCCCCCCCCCCCCCCCCCGCCCACACCTCCAGCAAATATTCATAAAGACCCTCCAAGGCATGTATTGTAGAACAGCTCCAGGCTACGTTTCCCACATCAACATCATGGACAGCCAAACGTAGCAGGGCATGAAAATTCAAAAGGGGCTAAACTGGATTGAGCAACTTAAGCCTGGTCAGTTGTAGATGTTGGGTTTGACTCTGGGTACCTCTAAACCAAGGGACAACCACCAAGCCAATATTTTCTGATCTTAAGATCATTAAATGGACACTACAATAACAAGGAGACAATAATCAACGTATTGAAAAAAAATAAAAAATAACAAACACACCATTCGTTACTGTTGTTTCAAACATGAAAGCATGACTTGAACGCAAACTAACTCCAGAGGACATCCTTTTGTGAAGGCACACCAACTCTGGTTATTGTTAATTTAATTGCATCCACTTATTCCCTCCATGAAAGGAGAAACAAGGACATGTTTATTCCTTAAATAAACTACCCTAAATGATGAATACAATAAAACTGGCTGCGGTTTATTCCCTTTGGATGAGAAAAGTGCATCCTGGCATTTGTTTATGGGGGCTCTAAAACTCTCTCTCCCGGCCTCACAACAATGCCTCGCAAAGAGAATCTCATTATGACTCGTAATGACAAATTCACCCTTTCCAATTATTTGCTGCCATTTCAATGCTATCTTGTAGGGGAGAGAGTTCACTTTGTGCTAGCCCGGTCGTAAACCACGGCACCAAGGCGAGGCGCTGCAGTGGGTTTGATGGTAATATACACCGTAATGGCAGCGCTGCCGACAAATGAATAGAGGCTCGCTCACACATGCAAGAAACCAACAACACCGGCCTTGTCGAAGGCCGTTGAAAGTACTTTGCAAGTCGGATGGCAGTCGTACGAGGTTTGAAATTACTTACAATGGGATCCAATAGCGAATGAAAAGTTTCCCCTTGTAATATCCTTTCCTAACAAGAGAAACTATGGAGTATGGTAATCGTGAATGCAGAATATGGTAATCAAATGTGCTTGCAAATTACCTCAAACTCATCAACAAGCGATTTTAATGAAATAACATCCTTAAATGAACACTGTGAGAGAGTAGAAAGTGAGCAATGGCTTTTCAGGGTAGTTTGAATTTTTAATTGCCTGTTGGGAGAATATTAGATAAAGCTTGATTAGAAATAAATTGAAAATCTCTGCTGAATGCATCTGCTGATAAAATTACTAAAATAGACTGGCAGGGAGGGCCATCCATAAAATAGCCCTGCAAGACAGGGCAATTTGATTGGTTTGACATCATTAATATTTTTAAACTAGATCATACTGGGACATAAATGCTGTATATTTTGACTGTTTTCTCTTTTGAAAAGCCTGTAACACACTCTCATTGCAATTCATTATTCTAAATATAATCTATGGACAACCTTTGCTAGTTTTTTTTTTTTTTTTGAGGGCATACCATGTTGTTAAACCTCTAAAGACAGTGAAAAGACTTAAACAAACTAAACTTGCTTATCTAATGTAGGAAAGTCAACAAATTTAAATATATTAGTTGAAGTTATTCAGAGGTTAAAGTCAATCTTCTCTAATCATTTACCTACAGAGTCATAGCATTGTGTCGAAAAGGTCAGAACATTTCAAAACCTGGCAACTTCAACGTATGGTATATTACGTAAAAGACAGCTTCATGATGTCATTGGACTTTTCCGTGGTGGTGGTGGCTTAGCTTGGTATAGACTCACTAGGCATGACTCCTCCATGTAAGATTATGACCTTTGAACCTCCACTTGATTTATCCTACATTCGTGTTGTCATCGGGGCTTCTCTGGCACCTTTAACATCCAATTAAACCCAAAGGTCTGCAAAAAAAAGATACACACTGAAAGATTGTTTGAACCCCTAATTATGTAATTTCCACCTTTGCCTCACATAAATTCAAGACAGATTTTTTTAATGGCCTTTATTACTTGTTCAGCAACTTTTCATTTCAGTGATCTTTGTTAAAAGCAGTGAGTCATTCTGTCCTTACTGCACAGTCCACCATTTTGGAGTCAGTCTGTGACCTTTGGACTATGCATCAGATTTATTTCAGGTCAACAGCCTTTTTTTACGTGGTTACTCCACAGAAAATATTCATCATGATGCAAAAAGGTATAATTACCAATAACGTTCATTAAGTAAAAGTAGACTTTATTGCAGTTTGTCAAAAAAAATGCATACATATCCTTTCTTTGCTCTCTTTGAATGTATGTACCCTCTAACTCGTTTGCTGCAAAATACCTGAGAAAGTACCATTCATATAACGGTAAGTTGTTTTGATTATCGGAACGATAATTTTGTCGGTAATAGGCAAAAAGAGGGGCAAAACAAGTGTAGACCATATTAAATGACCACTTCTAGATAACGTTACATCTTCCAAGTCCTCCAGTGTAGAATTCAAACCTTTCAGTGCTGGGTGTTTTCACGTTGTATTCATCTTGCTTTTCAAAACTCCTTGAACTCCTTGACAAATAGAGAAAAAAATAGCACCATGTCTTGCATATAGCGATACGCTGTTTTGATCATTGGAACGATCATTTTCGCGGTAAAAGGCAAAAAGTGGTGCAAAACAAGTGTAGACCATCTATATGAAATAACCCACTTCTAGATAACGGACCCCGTCAGGTTGACAGTTCGGGTCAGGAGGTCGTCCGACTGCAGAGCCTGTTCACTGGGCTGTGCGGAGTAGAGGTCACGGGGGACGCTGAGCTCCGGCTCATCTGGGGCTGCCACGTGGGACACCTGCTGCTTGCTGCTCGGACCACGGAGAATAACAACTCCCCTAAACAAAGCAGAAATACAACTTTAAAAAAAGCACCCTGCACAACTTTTTTTTTTTTGTTACGTAACATACCTGTACTTTTGGTCCCACTTAAATAGATATATTTTATATATATTATACTGTAAGGTGACCTTGAGTGTCTTGAAAGGCGCCCTCAAATTAAATGTATTATCATTATTAATAGTATTACGACTTAAAATGAATGTTTAATTTTTTATGGTCTTTGTCGAACCTTTATTTTATATGTATTTAAAAATGTGTCATTGCAAGTGTAGGTCAACATACTGCATGGAGGTCTGGCAGTGGCACGGAGGAGCCTCTGTGCATGTCTAAAACACCTTGGGAAACAGTTTCAAGATAGCATGCAGGTGTGTGTGTGTGTGTGTGTGTGTGTGTGTGTGTGTGTGTGTGTGTGTAGAATGTTTCTAATAGCATCATTCACAACAAGGCAAACAAATTCACAATCTGCAATAAAAAGTGCACAAAGAAGAGCAGCAAACATTCGAAAAGAGCATGTGTTGAAAAGAAAGCAACTAGTAACCTATGTATCTGTCAGTATTCAGTATACCCCCCCACCCCCACCCCAACACACACACACACACACACACACACACACACACACACACACACACACACACACACACACACACACACACACACACACACACACACACACACACACACACACACACACACACACACACACACCGCCTCCTCTTTTTTTTTTCCCTATACCATTGATTAGACCGAATAAAAAAGCCATAACATTGGGTCAGGAGAACACAGGGCACGGATGCCTGACATTCTATCACGGCGGACACATATTGACTGGTGCTGGGAAAGTAGTCTCTCACTCATCAGATGGAGCCAAGGCTGATTGAGTTGCCAGCAGCCAGTAAATGAGGCTTCCATCCGCTGCGGGTCGAAATCAACCGCAATCTCTTCAGACCTTGTTGTTTGGGGCCTGGCAGAAAGAGAAAGAGATTTAAAACCCCGGGAGGATTCCAAATAAGTTTATTGAAAGAGAGAACGAAAGAGAGAGAGAGCGAAAGATAGAGAGAGAGAAAGAGAGGGGTGAGAAAAAAGAAGAAGGGAAGCGATATCCAGACAGCCTGTCTCAGCCCTGAAGACTGAAGGCAGGCTGGTGGTGTTGGCTGTCTGCGGATGCAACATTTATTTCCTCTTGATATCAGTAAATAAGTATTAAACCTTATAAGAGCATAACAAATCCATGTGGTTCTGGGTATGTATTTAGGCCCTATATGACGGATAGAGAAGTCAACGACAGCAGTCGGAGAGGGAACACGTTAGTACTGACTCCTCAGCATCTTTTTTCTTTCTTTCGTTCTTTCTTTCCTTCTTTCTTTCTTTCTTTGGAGACAGACAGTTTCCCTACACTCCTGATGGAGCAAGGACAGGATTCCTGCAGTTAATTATGGCTAATGAAAGCTTGTTTGAGCAGAGGCGGGCGGGGGTGTGCATTAGCGGAGGGGAGGGGGAGTCAAGCGGCTTGAACCAGAGACTTCCACGCACAATTTGTTTGAACCTGGGTCCTCCTCACACTCGGTATGCTAATTTACCTCGGGGCTGTGCCGCCTGTTTTTTAAATATCGTTAATTGACTTAAGAGCTCATCAGCGTACTTCGTCTTCATTAGGTTAATGAAAAGGCCCAGTGTTTATTTTTTCGTAACAGATTGTGGCAATGGCATAATCCAATCGGTTACTTCCACTTCCTGAAGAATGGAGTCCTTTCCCTTCAGTCACGGGCGTGTGTGTGTGTGTGTGTGTGTGTGTGTTTGTGTGTGTGTGTGTGTGTGTGTGTGTTGTTGTTGCAACCCCCGCAAGATCACGTACAGAGCGTGTTTTTCTGTGCTTGTCTGTCTTTGACAGCAGCAGAGAAGGCAAAAAAATAAATAAATAAAAAGAATTAGAACATAAACACATTTAGCCCTTTGGCAAGAAAGTATGTTGCACCTCTCTAATCGCCAGTGTGAACTAACAAGAGTGTAATGGGAGTTCTGATGGGTGGCTTGTTCAACGGGGAGGGACGGGTGAGGGGGTTGGGGGGGGGGGGGGGGGTTAGGTCAGCGGGACGGGAGAAAGAAAGGAACTGGGGTTGGCGGAGGGGGGGTTAAAAGCGGGACAATTGTGGATTTGTCTCTTTAAACCTTAATTTGGTCAAATAAATCAGGCGGAGTGGAAAGACTGTGACCTTGGCCATGACCCTGGGGCCTTGTGAAACATTTTACCAGTGATACAACAACAAAACGCACTGTATTTACTGATGACTGCTAAATCTATAATAATCCCCTGCAGGCCCTAATGAAATGGAAAAACGACTTTATAGGTGAAGTTTGAGAGTGGTACTACTGTTTGGAATCAGAGGATAATACACACAATCAGCTGTATTACAAACGCTACCGTGTTCTCCACGATGCAACAAACCTCAGACCGCTGAAACCGAATCATAAAACAAAGATCCACAGAAATAGCCAAGAGAAATAAATACACACCACACACACACACACACACACACACACACAAATTGAGTCCATGTGTTTGGGCAGTCCTCCAGGGTGCTCGACGGAGGGACGGGGGGTGGGGTGGGGGTGCGTTCAGAGCGTTGATCCTCCTCCTGAGGACAGTAACATTTGAGGCCTGGGTTGGAGTGGCTCTGCAGCCATAAAGATGCACTATGTACACGGCAGCGACAGGATAAATCAGAGACCCAGCGCTCCCCTTGTCCCTACCCCCCCCCCCCCCCCCCGTTCGCTCTCGTAACGGGCCAGGGTTAGCCGTCCACTACCCAGAGGAAACGCCGCGGCAACAACACATCATCGTAGAGAACTCGAGAGCCCTCCTAGGGGCTGTTCCGGGGTCAGTTTAGAACTCCCCTCTCCGTGGCTCCCATGGCGACGGGCATCATCGCGGGTCGTTTTTCCTTCCTCCCTCGCTTCTCTTCTCTTTTTTTCTTCTCTCTTTTTTGTTGTTGTTTGGGGAGTCGGGGGGTTCGCCGGCGTCCGTCCTTGTAGTACACACTACACACCTTATGTCATAGCCCCCAAACCACAGACCTTTCCTATAAATCAACCCACACACACGAACCCCCCCCCCCCCCCCCCCCCCCCCCCCGTCCTGTCTGTCTGTCTGTCTGTCTGTCTGTCTGTCTGTCTGTCTGTCTGTCTGTCTGTCCCCTGTCTCTCTGGGTCGGCTGGAGATGATGCGTTCTGCTGAAGTCACTTAAACAAAAAGGTGGTGTTGGGAGACATTACGTGTTAAAGTAATAAGGTGGTCTCAGGCAGGTCACGGCCCCTTCTCTCCTCCCTCTCACTCTCTCCCCCTCTCTCTCTCTCTTTCCCTTTTCTGTCTGCCTTTCTCTCTCTCTCTCTCTCTCTCTCTCTCTCTCTCTCTCTCTCTCTCTCTCTCTCTCTCTCTCTCTCTCTCTCTCTCTCTCTCTCTCTCTCTCTCTCTCTCTCTCTCCATCTCTCTGCTCCAGTGCCCCCACGGAACCTCGTTGAGTTAATGGTCTGTGGTCAGTCCACTGGCGGGCCATAAAGCCAGCTGCCCCTCCGATGCCGCTACTAACCCCCCCACCCCCCTCCCCTGTCCGTCCCCCCCATCCCCTCCACGCCCGCACCTCCACTGGACGACTGGGGATCCTCCTAAAGCCCCTAACTGGCCCATCTAGATAACAGCACACACAAGCACTATTTCCACAGTGCTTCTGACACTCCCCGGAGCTGTAAATCACATGTATTTATCACGTCTCGCCCCCCACCCCCCCCCCCTCGCCCCCCCACACCCCCCACCGTCACCCCCCTCCTGCCTCGGCTCCCACAGCCACCTTTGAAACAACCGTCCCTTCAATGTCAGCAGCCAAGATGGCTTCCTTGTTGTTTCCGGAGAATTAAAGAGCACATTTCTTTCATTACCACAAGCATTTTGTTCCCAACTCACCATTTTGAGACGTTTACCTCCCTTTACTGTACAATTCAGTTTATAATGCTTTCAGCGCATTGAGGTAGGTCTCCGTGTAGACATTCATGTCATGTCAAAATATAATCCATTCCAGATGAATGACATAATGAAAAGAAGCAAGTTTAGCAGCAACGTGAGCAACTGCATTGCATGTGATTTCTCAGGTTGATTTTATCAGGGCCAGAGTGGGGACGGGGTGAGTCTCCAGGGCGGTGTATTTAGAGGAGGGGGTGTGAGAGCAGGGAGTGACCACTAATGAACGTGGCTTAGTGGATTAATGAGAAGGAGCAGGCGACGTGTCATACAGAAGTGTCGTGGCGTCATGACGACTGGAGCGCAAACCGAACCCCCCCCCCCCCCCCCGCATGTCCGCCCGCACCCGGCCCCTCACCACTTACAGTGATTACATGTGAACCCCTGTCACAGGGTATAAGTGCTCTCATGAAATTGTGTTAAACGTCATTGTTTATGCTTCCCATTTAACTTGCTGTTTGGTCGCCGACTCCGTTTTGGTTTGCTGGGGTCTTTCTTTTTTTCTTTCTTTTTTACGCCTTTTCGTTTATTTTGGTTCATTTGCTTTTCACTCCAGCTTTCATCATCCACACATTAACATGTTAACTCAAATTAGCCTATTTCCCCCTATGTGTCTGATTCATTTGACCTCTGCTTTTTAATCTTTGAAGTCTATAGCACAAACTACTTTTGCACTACACACAATTCCGTTATGTGGCTCCGATGGACGTCGTATCAACGAGAGAAAACGACCGGCTGCAGCTGCCCCGAACTGGCTGAGGTCAGGAGATATACTGCTGTGAAAACCTTTGCTAATAGAGTTTCTGTTCATTTAACCTGGAAAACAACCCAATTGTCAGGATCGTGGTGACAGGCTCTGAAGTAACAGCAGAAGGACCACCGCTAATGCGTTTAACGCACGGCTCCATACTGCCACATTGATGGGCTGCAGGTAGACCAATAAGAGTCTAATATGTCTGGGAAAAATAACGAATAAACTAGCTAACGCAATATGTGCTTTTCCAATTTACCCAGTAGTGAAGGGTGAGCCAGCCTATTGGCACCTGTTATAGCATAAAATAGATTGTAAGAAATGATTGATCGTTAACTGTTACAAGTGTTACAGGATTTTAATTGATTATATGTTGATGTTAGATGTCTACTGCGCCTTTGTGTTTGTGGAGTCGAAGGGTACATCCCAATACCCATACCATCATAAAAAAATAGGATGTCCTCCTGGATCTGGTGGCATTTTGCAGTATGCAAGCAAGCATGCTTTTTCCGGCTACTTTGACCCACAATCCTCTGTGGTGCGGAATTTACGTCACATCGACTGAGCAACTTAAGGGAGCAGACAGAGGACCACGAACTGTGACAGATGTAGGCCTATGAGCAAGAGGGTCAAAGTTTAAGGTGTGATGTTATGACTAAGAAGTATGTCCAATTGTATGCATATGCAACAGTACATACAAACAAATGTCATTCTAAAAACAAGAGAAGGGTATTTTGTCTTTTTTTAAAACAGCATCATTATCTGTAAAAGCATAACACATCATAAGGCATAGAACTTAGATTGTACCCGCAGTCATAGTAGGTGCTAAAAGTAAAAAGTAGTAGTATGTGATTAGGGATGCAGCTTGAAGGTGTGGTTTGTTGACAGGGTCCTGACACAGGCTGTGTTGGTTTGCGACTGTCACGGTCCAGAGGTAGGCCAGACCCACACGCAGGTATACGGTGAAAACGAGGTCTTTAATGGCAAAAGCAGGAACAAACACGCAAAGTACTTATGACAATAAAGTTCAATCTAATCCAATCTAATCTAATAAGCATGTGGCATTGAACAATGAACGGACAAGGACAAACACAAGTCAAGAGATTTCAAGGACTTGAAAAACAAAACCTGAAACACAAAAGAACCAATCAAACATGACACAAGCGATGACCGGTGAAACTAAGAAACCACCAAGAAACACCAACACAGCACCATGACCAGGACAGTACAGCCATGACCAGGACAGTACAGCCAACACAGCACCATGACCAGGACAGTACAGCCAACACTGCACCATGACCAGGACAGTACAGCCAACACTGCACCATGACCAGGACAGTACAGCCAACACTGCACCATGACCGGGACAGTACAGCCAACACTGCACCATGACCGGGACAGTACAGCCAACACAGCACCATGACCGGGACAGTACAGCCAACACTGCACCATGACCAGGACAGTACAGCCAACACAGCACCATGACCAGGACAGTACACCAACACTGCACCATGACCGGGACAGTACAGCCAACACAGCACCATGACCGGGACAGTACAGCCAACACAGCACCATGACCAGGACAGTACACCAACACTGCACCATGACCAGGACAGTACACCAACACTGCACCATGACCAGGACAGTACAGCCAACACAGCACCATGACCAGGACAGTACAGCCAACACAGCACCATGACCAGGACAGTACAGCCAACACAGCACCATGACCGGGACAGTACAGCCAACACAGCACCATGACCAGGACAGTACAGCCAACACAGCACCATGACCGGGAGAGTACAGCCAACACTGCACCATGACCAGGACAGTACAGCCAACACTGCACCATGACCAGCACAGTACAGCCAACACAGCACCATGACCAGGACAGTACAGCCAACACAGCACCATGACCAGGACAGTACAGTTAACACAGCACCATGACCAGCACAGTACAGCCAACACAGCACCATGACCAGGACAGTACAGCCAACACTGCACCATGACCAGGACAGTACAGCCAACACAGCACCATGACCAGGACAGTACAGCCAACACAGCACCATGACCAGGACAGTACAGCCAACACAGCACCATGACCAGGACAGTACAGCCAACACTGCACCATGACCAGGACAGTACAGCCAACACAGCACCATGACCAGGACAGTACAGCCAACACAGCACCATGACCAGGACAGTACAGCCAACACTGCACCATGACCAGGACAGTACAGCCAACACAGTACCATGACCAGGACAGTACACCAACACTGCACCATGACCAGGACAGTACACCAACACTGCACCATGACCAGGACAGTACAGCCAACACAGCACCATGACCAGGACAGTACAGCCAACACAGCACCATGACCGGGACAGTACAGCCAACACTGCACCATGACCAGGACAGTACACCAACACTGCACCATGACCTGGACAGTACAGCCAACACTGCACCATGACCAGGACAGTACAGCCAACACTGCACCATGACCGGGACAGTACAGCCAACACAGCACCATGACCAGGACAGTACAGCCAACACTGCACCATGACCGGGACAGTACAGCCAACACAGCACCATGACCAGCACAGTACAGCCAACACAGCACCATGACCAGGACAGTACAGCCAACACAGCACCATGACCAGCATAGTACAGCCAACACAGCACCATGACCAGGACAGTACAGCCAACACTGCACCATGACCAGGACAGTACAGCCAACACAGCACCATGACCGGGACAGTACAGCCAACACTGCACCATGACCAGGACAGTACACCAACACTGCACCATGACCAGGACAGTACACCAACACTGCACCATGACCAGGACAGTACAGCCAACACAGCACCATGACCAGGACAGTACAGCCAACACAGCACCATGACCGGGACAGTACAGCCAACACTGCACCATGACCAGGACAGTACAGCCAACACTGCACCATGACCAGGACAGTACAGCCAACACAGCACCATGACCAGGACAGTACAGCCAACACTGCACCATGACCGGGACAGTACACCAACACTGCACCATGACCGGGACAGTACAGCCAACACTGCACCATGACCAGGACAGTACAGCCAACACTGCACCATGACCAGGACAGTACAGCCAACACTGCACCATGACCAGGAGAGTACAGCCAACACAGCACCATGACCGGGACAGTACAGCCAACACAGCACCATGACCAGGACAGTACAGCCAACACAGCACCATGACCAGGACAGTACAGCCAACACAGCACCATGACCAGGACAGTACAGCCAACACTGCACCATGACCAGGACAGTACAGCCAACACTGCACCATGACCAGGACAGTACAGCCAACACTGCACCATGACCAGGAGAGTACACCAACACTGCACCATGACCGGGACAGTACACCAACACTGCACCATGACCGGGACAGTACAGCCAACACTGCACCATGACCAGGACAGTACAGCCAACACTGCACCATGACCAGGACAGTACAGCCAACACTGCACCATGACCAGGACAGTACAGCCAACACTGCACCATGACCGGGACAGTACAGCCAACACTGCACCATGACCAGGACAGTACAGCCAACACAGCACCATGACCAGGACAGTACAGCCAACACTGCACCATGACCGGGACAGTACAGCCAACACAGTACATTCAGACTCTTCATCTATCCTATTCATTACTCTGTCACTTGTCTTTTATATCCCAATTCATTTGTTTAAAACGTACTGTTGTGTCATCGTTAACTACCTTTGTTATATTGTTGATAAGTGTTATACAAAAAAAAATAATTATATTAATATTACTTGGATTGATTAGGCATTCCATTATGAAAAATACTTAATTACAAATAGTAATTCGACAAAGAGTGCATTGGTATGTCAGGTATGGACTCATTGAAACTTCCATCCAAGAGGGAAAATAAAACAGCACATTAACAGAGCCAAGCAAGAAACAACCTGCCCTGTATCTCACACATAGGACTCATACACATCCCACTTCTACCATTGATCTGAGACAATCAAAGTGTGAGCTCCGCTCTGCCTGTGAAGTTGTGTTTATTTGTATTTATTTCATGAACGTGGGTGTTGTCTAGATGGCCTGTCCACGGCACGGAGTACCGGGCAGCACGTACTGCTTCTTCAATCGTCTCCCAGATTCCTCCGCCTTGCTAAGACATGCAGGTGAAACACACAGTTACACACAGTTACACACAGTTACACACACACACACACACACACACACACACACACACACACATTTCGCACACAATCACACACACAATGCCTTCTCTTCTCCTCCCCAGCTCTACTAATCCACCCCCACCTCCGCCCCCGCGTTTCAGGTGCTGCAGGGAGGCTGAAAAAAAAAAGCAGGCGGGCAGGCAGGCAGGAGCCCCTTCCCTGAGAGATATCCTTGAGGCTCACCTCCATCTCCCCACCAGGTCACGGCCAGAAGAGATCCCAGAGATAGTGAGCTATAGTTGGGGTCCAGATCTGCTATCGGCTGGGTGAATGATGGAGGAAGCCATGCGGAGACATGTTTATTGTCACCCGGATGGTCCTCAATGCAGCCGCTTGGCCAGGTTCATCCATCCTTAATATAATTCATGGGCTGGCACCATTGTAGGGGTGACTGATAAGGCCTTCACTTTGCCCTGGTCTGGTCACTTGTCTCAAGGAGGATCCAAAGAAACTTCACTCTGTACAAATGGTGGCCAAAAAAACATCATCCCACCAAGGGTAGCACTTTGGTGCTAAAAACCTGTAAAGAGGTTACGGTTCCCAGATAGGCCATTTATAACGGGAGGATTCTATACCCTTTACTGTGATCCTCCTTGTATGGAATATGTTCTCTCTCTCTCTCTCTTTCTTTCTTATTTTTGTAAAGAAAATACATCAAGTTAAAATAAAAAAAGTGAAAAAAAAATTTTCTGAAGATGCGTAGCATAAAAAATAAAGGTTGAGAAAATAATGTATATCTATAGGGAGGCTCTCCCAAACTATTATTCATTCCGACACAAAATGAGGTCCTGAGGACATTTCGATAGCTAAGAGCACCATTAAAACCAGTAAAAAAAAAAAAAGGTATCTCACAGAGTTCACGTTTAACCAAAACCATATGTAACTGCCCCCCCCCCCCCCACACACACACACACACACACACACAAACACACACACACACACACACACACACACCCCTGGGAGAGTCTGATGAGGTCATTGATCAGTCAGAGCAGAGAAGATCAGATTAGTGAACAATGCTATGTGATGACTGTTCATATCTGGTTCCCATCAAACTGAGCGGACTCACACTCTCAGGAGGGATATTTGCCTGACAAGGAGAATACATCGCAGCATTTTAAGCAGTTTGGTCTATCGGTTTTTTTCGGTAATTGCAAGTGGCATGCAAGCACACACTGAGGCCTGTGCAGTAATGACAAACGTTTTAGTACCGTTCACGTTGCCAGAACTCTTAAGACAAGCAGGAGTCGCAGCTTTGACATACGATTGTAAATCCATCCAACACCAACTCGACACATTTGTGAAGCTAAACTGAAAAATGTGTGCCAGACATTATCCATATTCAAATGTGGACTGTATGAGCGGACCATAACTACGTTAAGCATCTACATGGCTTATTTTAGTTTGTGTGTGTGTGTGTGTGCAAGGAGATTCAACATTGGACTTCAGCCTGTGGAAGCAGCGTCTTTATCGGGACGGAAAATGAATCCTCAAGGTGCATGGCCAGGCACTTTATTGTGTATGCAGTGTGTGGCCAGGTTCAAATTGGCAATCAATTATCCAATTAAGACTGACAGAAATGCACATCAGGAATTCCAGCCCATCAGTCCAGCCTTCTGATTGGAACAGGATTAGAGGGACTTAATTAAACCCTAGGTGCCGGGTGTTTAAACAGCATTTGGTATGGCGTCAGAGGGCTTGCAAAAATATAAATCGGGAATCTTTTTATATTAATTCTCTCTAACGCGTGGGTAGCAGTACTGAAGAAAGGGAAGGGAACAATTACCTTAATTTCTATAGTGTATAGACATTATGTTCCTTAAAGGCAAAGAGGATTGTATAGCTAAACGTGTGTGTGTGTGTGTGTGTGTGTGTGTGTGTGTGTGTGTGTGTGTGTGCGTGTGTGTGTGTGTGCGTGGGTGCATGTGTGTGTGTGTGTGTGTGTGTGTGTGTGTGTGTGTGTGTGTGTGTGTGTGTATGTGTTTATGTGTGCCCTTGGGCTGATGCTTAAATATGCTGAAATAAAGAAATATTTAGTAAATATGACACAACAACGATAATGTCCATGATATTGCCTCACATTCGTCTTAAATTCATTGCCATGGTTTAGTGGGCTTTGAATAATTTAAGGTCGTCTTACATGTAATATCACGCCATGAAAAACATTGTGTGGCACAAGCAGAACAAAATGCAGCCTGACTTTAAGGATCTTGCAGACCTTTTTTCCTAATAGCATGCACTTGGCCTCCCTGCCTTTTCCTTGCATGTGGAGTGCTTTTTGGAGCCTAGTATTGATTTCTGCAACCCCCCCCCCTCTCTCTCTCTCTTTCTCTCTCAAGCATACGCACATACACACACTCACACACACACTCTATGTCAGAGAGGGTGGAACGGGAAGGCACTGCATTTTAATTTTAGGTTGTGAATTAATCATTTCCCCCGATAGCAGCGAGCTCAGCCCCCCCCCCCCCCCCCCCCCCCCTGCCTGTAGGAGAACGCCTTATCACAGCAAATAGGATTCAAAGGGAGAGAAGCGGTGTAATCCACAGCTAATTGGATGAAATGGCGGTGCTCCTTCCCTCCTTCTAGGGGCCAGGCGTCCGCATGTCCTCGTCCTCCGAGACCGGGGGGAGCCACTGAAGAGGTTATTACCCAGCCCTCCTTAGGGGGCTTTAATACCTTAGCCTCTTGTTCAGACATGCAAATAATCTAATTCAAGGTCTAGCTAATTAACAACTCCAGCTACAGTCAAGATAAAAAGGCTCAATAATAGGGTGTTTTTGTTTAGTTTTTTTTTTGAGGGAGATTGCGGGGTAGATGGGTCCTGCTGTATGGTGGATTCAAGACATTTGATGGGGGAGGAACGCGACACAAGGAAAGGTGAGAGCGTCGTTAGGTCACGCGACACGGACGAGGCATTGTTTTAAGACGTTAACTTATACACACACACAGATTGAGGAGTGCATTCATATAGCTAGTCACAATGTAAACGCCATGAAGACAATCCCAGCTAAGTAGTTTCTGACTCTACTATTTCACTGTTTTATGCCTCGAAGATTTGAATAGAAATATTTCCATATTGATGTAACAATTTGCACGGAATGAATTATATGTCAGTTGTGCATTACAGTAGCTATATTGCCATCTTGACAGTCACAGGCAAATATTGGTTCCCTGGGGATTCACGGTACGTGGTCAGAATGTGTAAAAAAATAAATAAAAATAAACGGCAGACATGTCATGATTTCAGTCAAACCTTTGATGGCTATGTCACCATTTTTCTGACACTTAGCATGCTTAGGATTAATCAGGGTTTCTCCTTGAGTGACCATGCAGCATACTGTGGGCATTCATTTTAATACAACCACTGTAGGCTGTTTGTTTGAAACTGGGACATGTTTGCAGGCATCATCTCGGTCTTTTCCCAGCGAAAATGTTAATCCAGCTTTAGCAAGGTTACATGGTCAAGGTTGCCAAATTACCGACAAGCACTAATCACCCTTGCCTCGGAGCGAGTCTGGCTCAGAAGCAAACGGGCTGGAACCAACTGTGGCCCCCAGCCTCCGTTTGGAAACGCCTCGCCACTCTTCCTCCGACCCGCCTTTCCGCTGTGTGTAAAATTGTGATTTACTGCATCAATTTACATCTGCCAATACCTAATAACCTTTCCTTAAATATGTGTAATTCCTGCTCGGGGCGGGGGGACAGTGCGAGTTGGCGGCGCCTCGTCTTTTGAGGCGGTTTTCCGTCGAGATGGGTTTTTACGGAGTGTGTTTTTTGTGGAGCTGTATCAGAGTCACGCTTGACAAACATCAACGTGACTGTTGACCTTTGGAGGTTTTCGGAGACATTACCATCGCTATTAGCTGAGGTTAAACAATGATTAACATTGGGACAATATGCAGTCTGAGAAAAAAATAATCCTGCACCCCCCCCCCACCACCACCACCACACACACACACCCCACCCGTCAACCCCTCCCCCCCAAAAAATATATTCTGTTGATATTGCTTTGTTTATATCTTTTTGCAAATTGTCTGTGCAAAAAGGCCTTATTGGCCTCATGTTCTACTCAACTGGAATAAAAGGTTTGACATTTGTGGATAGGAAATACGTGTTTGGGTTCCTATAACACGCAATGTTTGAATATTTTATACTCTATAAAAGCTAGAGTTAGTGTTTTATCTAGTAAAGAGGAGTGAGAGAAATAAACAATGTTTTCAAAAAGATATCGTTGAAGAAAGTGATTTAAAGTGATAAAGAAAAAGTCTGCGTGTTTTGGTGCTTTGTTATGTTGCATACATTGTTAGTAAAATTACAGTGGCTGGATGAAATGAGGAAAACAGACAACCATTAAATTGTTTTCTTCTCATCCATGTGATGCAAAAGCCATGGCTCCTCATATGGAATGCATTACAATGGGTATGCAGGTCCTGCCTCAAGCTGAATGGTGTTTTCAACAACCGAAGAGTTTTTCTAATTTGTTCAACATGTTTACAGAAGACCCACTAGAGTTGGGACAAACACACACAACAAAACAAAATGTGTTTCTTATGTTTGCCGTACTTGAGGTGTGCTTGGTTTCAATGCCCTGACAAATGAAAAAGGGTGCAAAAGGTGTAAACGCTAGATTCTGAGATTGCGAAATGAGGTGGCCCCTGCAGCTTAAACAGCTCGTATTACCTAAAAGCAGTTCAGCCACCCCCTACCCCACCTACCAAATAAAAAAATACCACCCACCATACTTAAGAGAGTTTGAATTTCCACCCAACGTCACATCAATCCAAGGGAACTGCTTTGCATCTCTCTCCACAGAACTCATTTCACCCGTGCGGAAAAAGCATGCTCAAATTTCCTTGATGATGGTATAACATAAAATATGCTATAGGCTGCTCATTCCTTGGCTTCAATCAGTCTTTTTAATAGCTTTGTAGCGGCCAGAAAATAAACTATTCATGAAGATTGAGGAAGATGATCCAGTGAACTTCACTTTAATTGGCGCAAATTAAAACAATCTGTCTTCGCCGGCTGTCCATCTCTCCCGTGTCATCCCGTGCACCTTGATTACAATTATCTTTTAATAGCAAAACTTGTCAGCAACTCCTCTCCCATCTGATTTAGGCCGTGCCGGCACAGTGTCGATCGGTGCGTGTGACTCATGTTTTAGTGGAACTCACAGCCGAGGTCCACGTAAGATGTATTGACTCTTCAGATCACTCCAGATCTACTGGGGGGGGGGGGGCACGGGACAAAACGCCTTGCTGACACACATATGGCCACGCCTCCCACCATTCAGAGTGTGTGTGTGTGTGTGTGGGGGGGGGGGGGGGTGGACAAGCGACCATCCACTCAGCGAGGAAACCATCCACTGATGATGAAATAAATGCACATGCACACGTTTTTTATTTCCTGTGACCAACACAGTCTCCAGGCAATTAGTGCAAAAGATGACATTGTGACTTTTAATTTGGAACAAAGTGGATTCTCGCTCTCTCTCTCTCTCTCTCTCTCTCTCTCTCTCTCTCTCTCTCTCTCTCTCTCTCTCTCTCTCTCTCACTCTCTCTCTCTCTCTCTCTCTCTCTCTCTCGCTCTCTCTCTCTCTCTCTCTCTCTCTCTCTCTCTCTCTCTCTCTCTCTCTCTCTCTCTCTCTCTCTCTCTCTCTCTCTGTCTCATTCATTTTCCCCTTTCTCTTACCTTATATGCTGAGGTAAGAAATTTTTCAAAGATACAAGTGTGAGTCTTTATTTTATCATGAAATGGGATCTGCCATTTCTGCTGCTGCTGGTTCAGAGGAGAAGTTAAAATGCTCATCTTAAGTGACTCTAGATTCCGTCGATGACACTTCCTGGAGCTGAGGGAATGGAACACATCAATAGCTGTTGAGCTAAGCAGAATACATGCACAT
This sequence comes from Galaxias olidus, assembly GCA_026901105.3. Classification (NCBI taxonomy): domain Eukaryota; kingdom Metazoa; phylum Chordata; class Actinopteri; order Galaxiiformes; family Galaxiidae; genus Galaxias; species Galaxias olidus. The sequence goes on along the minus strand of JAPMUY010008540.1, from coordinate 611,420 downwards.
AACTCACATGCGGAGTCCCAAGCAAAATAACTGGTTGAGATTTAGTGAAATGCTGTGAGCCTTGACAACACGAAGACATGCTGTTTTCTGCCATTAATGTGCGTTTCAGTTCTAGGTCTGCGTAGGTCTTTCCACTAACATTTTAGTTTAGGAACAAGAACTATTGCATGCTATTCACACTATGCGTGTTTGAATTGCATGCATGTTTGTATGCATGTAAGTATGCATGTAGTGTATACTGTATACATGCATGTGTGTGTATGCATGTATGTATGTATGTCAATACTGTATGTATGTATGCATGTATGTTATGTGTGTATGTATGTATGTGTGTATGTATGTATGTTTGTATTTATGTATGTAAGTACGTATGCATGTATGTTATGTGTGTATGTATGAATGTAATGTAAGTATGTATGTATATATGTATGTATGTACTTTATGTGCTCTGTGGAAACTGAAAATTGTTTCTCACAACAATGTACTGTAAGCTGCTTCCTTCCTAAGGATCCACCACAGACCCATTGATGCAGCAATAAAAACCAGAGCCAGCCAACAGGTATAGGATTAGAGAAGCCAGGCGCGGCAGGAAATGAGCCGTGCATGAGCGCTAATCACCACAGAGCGATGAGGAAACACGGTGCGGGTAGATCATCTTTCCCCGGGAGGATCCAAGGCCTCTCCTGCACCGGCAGTTTGACATGGCCCGGCTGAACACCGGCCATTCTGCTTCTGTGTAGGTTAGAGTTTAGCGTGAGGGCTGTTTTTCAATAGTAGCAAGAAGACATGGGGCGTAATAATGTAGGGTTTGAAACGGCTAAATATATATGTAATCTTAAACACAGTTAGTAGCATTTAACAATGACAAACTTGTTTGTTTCATTTCATTTTGGGGCTCGCCCCCCCCCCCCCCCTCGCTAAAACCACGTGTAGCGTTTTATTTTTACATCCGCGCTGTAAATCAACGTGTGTCGGTAAATCTATACGACAGGATCCCCCCCCCAAAAAAAGAAAGAAAAAAGGCTCTGTCCGCTCCGCTGTTGGTAATAGCTGCTGTGTTGTGCCAGGGGCCTCTCTCCTTCCCCGTTCCCCCGGCTGCTTCGGGGGGGGGGGAAACACGGCAGACCGGGGCCATTTCCACTCTGCCCCAAATAAACCTGGATGTTCTCCATCCATCAGGTGAGTGTGTGGAGAGCTGACCTGCCATAAATTCACTCTGTGGGGAGGATGGCAGGGCCACAGCCAATCTTCATGAAAGAATGGAGAGAAAAAATGGCTTCTTCCTTCTTTCCCTCTGTCCCCCCCGACCCCGACCCCCCGACCCCCCCCCCCCTCCCCTCCCCCATTTCCCTGGGCACCCTCGCAACCCCGCCTCACCCTTCACCCTCTCAACTGGCGCTCACTTGCTCACCCCCCCCTCCTTCTCTTTCTCTCTCTCTCTCTCTCTCTCTCTCTGTCTCGTTCTATCTCTCTCACAAACAAAGCTTTGTTTCTCTCCCTCCTGTTCATTCTTCTTTTCCCTTCTCTTAACACAACCCTTTCTTCTTTTTACCTCCTCCCTCCCCGCGTCCCCCCTCTTGCTCTTTCTCTCCCATCTTTCTCTCTTTTTTTCTCCCCCCTTTCCCCCCTCTCCCCCATTCTCTCCCTCTCTTCTTTTCTCTCTCCATGGGTAAGCAGGTAATCATGAGCTGTCACAGAAAGGTGACCCATTAATGTGATGGATACGCTGTGAAAAACAAATGGTGTGAAACGTGTGGATTGCTGTCCTTACTGCACCTTGGCCTTTTGTGCTGTCATATCAATATCCACACAGGGCCTCATTACACCGAGGCTCAACACAATGAGGGGAGCTCTGGGGTCAGGCACGACGCCACGCTCCCTTTGACTGCCTCACACTGGGGCTTTGCAGCTCAGCCAGGCCCCCCCCCCCCCCCCCCCTAGGTCCCCCTTTCACAGGTAAACAGGGGAGAGAGGAGGGGATGGGCCGCCGAGCCAAAGCTATAGAGACAAGACCCGGTCATGTGTTTTTTTTTGGAGGGGTTTGTTTTGTTTTTAAGGGGCCCGACTGAAAAGCGCGTCGCCGGCAAACGGACCATATTTCAGAGAGAGGAGGCGGAGAGAGGTTTTTTTTCGACGGTTGCCAGCGGGTGTCCCCTGTCTGCAGACAAACCACCCCCCCCCCCCAACCGGTGTGTGAGAGATAAGAGGGCCATGCATTGAGTGCTTTTTTTTTGTCGATGGCCGATACCTTTTGTACCACAGCAGTGGTTTGGCTGCTCATCTATTGAACAGGAACAGAAGGGTTTGCTTTCAGAGATAAGGGGGCTTTGTTTGTTTCGTTAAGGACATTGTGTAGCAGTGACTGTGCCATGCCCGCTCTCAGTTTACTGTGCCCATTTGTTTATTGAGAATGAACAATAAAGGATGTGGGACAATTTGTAAAAGAGCTCCAAATACTTTACTTCCCTGGGACGTTTTATCGACACATTCAGAGCCCCCATAACCCCCCATGGTGAGAGAAACAAGCGTTCATTTGAATATGTGCTATTTATTCTACAATGATTGGGAAATTGTATATTTCAAAACAGATGCATCATTTTGGTGGTGTTGTGTTATTTACAGAAGGTGCATAACAAGGTCATTTCATCACAACAAATCAATTCTACAATTTGAAACGTTAATGTTGGAGTGCTCAGTCTTTACTGAACTGAGCTGACATAAGGCACGAGACACATGGCACGACTATAGCTCCACACCTGCCAGTCCAGGTCAGCAGATAAAGCTTAGAGGAGCCATCACAGTCCTGTTTGAACCTCTCTCTGTCGATTACAGTCACTCCACTCCCTGGTCAAGCTCTTTTTAAAGACCCAAGGCTAATTCCACTGCCAAGACCCGTGATCCACTGATTAACTGCTAATCACCAATTAAGAAATATTATAGATTGCAATCCATCGATTTTCAAGTGCACGATCCATGCCGGAGATAACACTGGGAGAGGGGGGGGGTGGGGGGGGGAAGGGAGCTTCTCCAGGGATTCTTTGCTGGGTTGAAGAGTGCTGGTTTCTGGTCAGTTCTGGGCTCCGTCACCCGTAGATGAAAGACACTAAAGAGGAAAAATGCTTGTGACAGTTTTATCTTTATAATATAAGAAAGAATCATGCTCTCACTTTCACTTTCCTTTTCTTTTTTTTTATAAGCTTATCAGACATGTTTCAATGAAAGATTGTATATTCATATCTGAGATTGTATCTGCTATAGGGACTACAAAATGTGTGCGTGTGTGTGGTGTGTGTGTATAATTGTTTGGGCTTGTATTTACGTACGTGTGTGTTTATGCGATCAGGCTTGCGTGTGCGCGTCCCTACGCAAGTGTGCAAGTGGTATGCGTGAGCGTGTGTGTGCACGTCTGCCTGTGTTTAAATGACCCCCCCCCCCCCCCCCCCCCCCCCCCGAGGTCTCCAACGGTGGTCAATCTAGTGGACACTTCAGAGCAAAACGCTGGAGCCTCCATTAAGGACAGTGGTCATGGGCCACGGACTAATCTACGCTGACAAACTGAAGGTGTCCTGTTATTTCCAGGGCCGGTTGATGAATAGAGAGGGCCGCGGTGGCCGCCCCCTCACCACCATCACCACCTCCCACAACCCCCCTGTGCGCCGCTGTCACGTCAGGGGGGAAACAGATTGAGAGGGTGCGGACAGCAGATTGATACCACGCTTCTTTTTCTCCCCCCCCCCCTCTCTCTCCTCTAAATCCCACAGAATTAGCTCATTGAACCTCCTTTCGTTTGTGACTCACTGACAGGCTGCATCACTGACAGGCTTTATCACTGCCAGGCTGATTCACAGGCAGGCTGATTCACTGGCAGGCTGATCCACTGACAGGCTGATTAACAGGCAGGCTGATCCACTGGCTGGCTGATCCACTAACAGGCTGCTTCACTGCCAGACTGATTCACAGACAGGCTGATCCACTGGCAGGCTGATCCACTGACAGGCTGATTAGCAGGCAGGCTGATTCACTGTCAGGCTGATTCACAGGCAGGCTGATCCACTTGCAGGCTGATCCACTGGAAGGCTGATCCACTGGAAGGCTTATCCACTGACAGGCTGCATCACTGCCAGGCTGATTCACTGACGGGCTGATTACAGGCAGGCCAATCCACTGGCAGGCTGGCTTACTGACTGACTCCCTGTCTGAGTGTCACTGAGATTCCAGATCCAAAGTACTAAGTAGACGGTCACTGTGTCTGTAGGTCCGTGAGATGGGCTGGCTCGTTTTCAGCATGTGTTCTGTGCAGTCATGACCTCATGCAGGGCCATGTACAGGTATACATATTTTTGTCTGGAACAAGCTTGGGTGTGGAACTGGTGGAAGGGTTGCCTAGGCACCCCGTCACCGAAATCAAAATAAACCATTCTAAACGTTTCTGTATGGACACACGAACACACACAGAGCTGCCATGCAAGGTGTTTGCCTGCACATCGGGAGCACCTTCGGGTTCAAAGTCTTGCTCAAAGACATTTCAACATGGACAGGAGGAGCTGGGGATTGAACCACCAACCCTTGGATCAGCGGACGACCCGTTCTACCTCCCGAGCCGCAGCCGCCCCTACACGAGAGGAGTAACTAATGCGGACCAGTGCCGTGGTGTCACTGCAGTGTCTAGGTGCACACAGGGAACACAGTCTGGGTCAGCAGGTAAACTAGTGAGCCGCCTCTCACTACCACTAATGGAAGGATGAGGACAATGACACACCCCAGCATGGTGGTCTCAGTTGGGGGTGAGCGTGTCTACAGTGTCCTTCACACACACACACACACCCACACACACACACACACACCCCAAATCCTCCCCCCGTGATGACCACATCCCCACTATAACCCACCTGTGTGTGTGTGTGTGTGTGTGTGTGTGTGTGTGTGTGTGTGTGTGTGTGTGTGTGTGTGTGTGTGTGTGTGTGTGTGTGAAGGACACCCTGGCCGGCGAGACTATCACAGACACAATCTCACAGCACTTTAATAACTTTGAGAGCGGTCAGCACCCTGTGCTTTAATAACGCTCCCTGTCAGCTCGCCGCGTACCGCCGCAAAATTGTCTCGTTGGAATTCTTTATGGTGTAGGGCCAGAGAACCCCGGCGATGGCGACGGAATAAAGCCACCACTCTCTGCCTCTCTCTCTCTCTTTCTCCCTCACTCTCTCTCTCTCTCTCTCTCTTTCTCCCTCACTCTCTCTCTGTCTCTCTCTCTTTCTCTCTCTATCTCTCTCCCTTTTTCTCTCTCTCTCACTCTCTCTCCCGCTCTCTCTCTCTCTCTCTCTCTCTCTCTCTCTCTCTCTCTCTCTCTCTCTCTCTCTCTCTCTCTCTCTCTCTCTCTCTCTCTCTCTCTCTCTCTCTCTCTCTCTCTCTCTCTCCCTTTCTTTCTCTCTCTCCCTTTCTCCCTATCTCGCTCTCCTCTTTCGTACCCTCTCTGCCTGCAGATGGCTTCTGGAGAGCACGCCTTTTATCTGCGGGTCAACACAAACAGCAGAAAAGGACATTTACTCGCTCCGCGATGCAGCAAGAAGCTTTTCAAACCGCCGCTGTCCTCTTTCGAGGGGAGATATTTGTTTTTGTTTGAGAGCTCTCCTGGAACTCACTTGCCCATATGATAAAACAGATCAGAGATCTGACGAGGCCGTTGGACGTGGTCCTGCATACCAACGACGTGGCAGACTTTTGTTCCGTTGTCACGGCCGGCTGAAGACAATCAATGGCTATTTAGGGGTTAAAGGGTTACAAATCTGGCAACGCACTCTCTCCACCAAGGTGTTCCAGAGATAGTATACCCCTCTGTGTTGTTATGGTTCTGAAAATATCTGTGTGTCTTTTTTACCTCAGGAAGATCAGAGCAAGTGAGGTTTTTTCAAATGCACTCGTTTTCCCTGCAACACTTATTGAAAGAAAACACAACTGAAGGGCAACCGTGTGTGTGTGTGTGTGTGTGTGTGTGTGTGTGTGTGTGTGTGTGTGTGTGTGTGTGTGTGTGTGTGTGTGTGTGTGTGTGTGTGTGTGTAATGGGTCTGCTTGCATGTGCTTGCTTGATTGTGTTTCGAACTCTAGTGATCGGTTTGGGATGGGTTTGCATTATTTGCCTTTCCACCAACAACAGGATCAGTGGTGGAATCCTAGAAAGAGAATGAGTTAAAATGACACGCTCCTTCAGTTCACTATGCAGAAAATACAATGTATGCAGTCGCCCATTTTAAATATTTCAGATATCATGATCTATGGTTTTTAGATCTATACAATTGAAACTGAGAATGTGCTTGCACAATGTGTTTCAATTCACTTGTGTAAGCATGGTTTATGTATTAAAAATGGGTTTATTACCTTTAAGTACTTTCTCACATTTGCAGCCTTTTCAGTGGTCCAAACCAC
>JAPMUY010008540.1:577500-602500 GCA_026901105.3 Galaxias olidus | reverse complement strand
CAATCCAACACCTCTCCTCTCATCAGGACTATGGTGTCTCTTACACCCACACATAAAAAAGCACCAGAGTGACACTCCTAAATGTAATGGCGTGCGACCAGTGTCCGCCGCGTTGCCAGAGGAACGGGCGCCGCGGTGTCGCGTGGCGCGGACTCTCCTCCGACCCAGGGACCCAGGGTGGACTGTGTGCAGCAAGCAGTGGTCCCACTTGGTGTGTGTTCATCACCAGCGAGGCATGGTGAGCAATGAGACGCCCCCCCCCACCCTCCCTCCCTCTCCTGCCTGGCTGGCTGGCTGTCGCTGAGCGAGGGGGTCTGGACCGGCAAGGCCCGTGGGCTGCCTAATCAAATCTGAAACCATCACATTCGCTCGGCTCTCAAGGCAGGAATGCATGCACAAGGGAACGCCGTCTACACACTGCCCCCCCCCCCCCCCCCCCCCCCAATCACACAGCCCCTCCCCCACTCCTCTTTAAGCGTCGCCATTAGATGCGTAAAAATAAATTACAGGGGGGGGGGGGGTCACATAATGGTCCCACCCCCACGTTCCAGTTGTAATAATGATAACAATAATAATTTTAATTTAAGAGCGCCTTTCTAAAAAACATAAAAACACAGGGACACTCAACAAATACAAGGCAGCTCGTCCACAAATACAAAGAGAGAGTAAGAGACACTGAGTGGATTAACAGCAGTGAAGATCAGTTAGGCAGCATGGCTATTTGACCAAGCAGGGGATGTTTCTGGTTTATTCCTGTGATCTCCAATGAAGCATATCTACATCGACAGTGTTAATGTGCAGCTCTGATCTCTAAGCAATCATCAAACATTAACACATTTTTTTTAATCATTTATATATTTGAGTTTTGCCTGCTTAATATAAAGAGGAGCAGTGTTACTGCTTCGCCTACTGGGTGATGATGGGATCTTCTTTCATTTCACTATTATGTGTAAGATAATGGCTTCCTTTTGATGGAGATTTGCCCCATCTAAACTTAATTAGGAGAGCGTGAACAATGATCGCCATAAAGGCGCTGTGTACTAATTAAAACAGTTTGGCAGAACAGCATTTGGAACACGACGCTGACCCATAACAAGCAGCCCCAAATGCATAACAAACATTCACACACACTCCCTGTGACTTCAGGTTTCGGGGGGACGTTACTGTATGTTAAATTTGAGAATTATCTTTTGTGGATTTTTACTTTACTCTTCCATATTGAACTCTGTGTTCGTTTTCTTTATAGCCCCCCTTCAAAGTAAACCATCTATAAGCCGGTCTGTTAGCAAATCGTGTGTCGCAAGAGCTCGCTCGAATCTCTTCTTAGCTGGACAGTGTTTCAAGTCAAGTCATTCGAACATATTGTAAACAAAACGTCTCTTCAAACACAGGGAAAGACATACGTTGTTGAATTAACTTCCTGAATCTGAAAATGATTTACGTTTCACCGTCCCCTTGTCATCTCAGCACAACCCATGCATAATACCACTGGTCTGCTTCATTCACTGAATACATTTAACCCATGCCATAAGGGTTATTTGGGGGTCTTAAATGGATAACATCCATAAATCCTTAGTCTATGGAACAAAAAGCACTTTATGCATCCTCCAGTTAAATTGATAGCATTAGTTACCCGGCGTGGTAGCCCTGGTAGGTATGTGTGAAGATAGCCCCACAGTCAAACAGCACTTTGTTTCACTGGCTGATTTGACCTTGTCGCTTCCCTTCATAAAGCACGGTGGCCATTAAGGTTTCCGTCAACATTCAGCGCCATAACGTGATATCGCTCTGATTAATCCGTTCATTTCCTACCCCCCTGTACAATCCTTTAATGCATCTGTTTCTGGGCCCCCGCTAAAAGCATTTATGAACCCCGGAGAACAGAATAAAAGGGTGGTTTTTCAGTCGGGGGGGAAGGACGTTATGTTTGTATGTTGTTGTATTTTTTCTTCTTCTTACTCTTTTTCTTCTTCTTCTTCTTCTTCAGATAGCCTGTCTCTGGGGGGAGGCATTGATTCCTTAATGAAGGCGAGGGCAGAGCAAAATGGATTTCTTCCTTCAGATGTGTCTCTATATCTCTCCACACAACATCCCTGCAGCCCCGTGCTGCATTTGATTTCACGTTCGAGAAGGAAGCAGGACTCTTTGCATCGTGATGAAACATTCATTACGAGAGTGTCAGAGTGAGATGGTATGGAGGCCTGTTTAGCTTTGGCTGACGGAGAAAATCTTTTAAGGTGTTTGGAATGAAAGGATGAGAATAGATACCGGGTGAAAGTAGGGAGGGATAGATGAGTGGGAGAGAAAGGGGTGAGAGTAGAGAGGGATAGATGAGTGGGAGAGAAAGGGGTGAGAGTAGAGAGGGATAGATGAGTAGGAGAGACAGAAAAACAAAGATGATAATTGTGTAGCTGTAGATTTAGTGTGACATCATTGTGTTTGGATTTATTACGTGTCGGATATCGTGTCTCGATAAATAAATAATGGGTCATATGGGTAAAGCAGCAAACACATACTTTATGTGCATCAACCATTATGAGATGTTAAAATTGTGTTGGAATTATAGGCGCCTTGAGCTGTAAAGCTAAGGCTAAAAAAACTGCTTACTTCTTAACAGTCTATGTTGTATTCACACATTTCAGGGAGAAAAAAAAATCTTGCTGCCCTACATTCCCACTTTCACTTATTAAAACACAATTTCAGTGGAAACAGACATCACCATAAATTGATTTTAATGTCTGGTTTTTAATTCACCCTAATATGTCTTAATTGGGTAATAATTAAGATGGATTCTTGAAAAATGTGAAACGTAATCAAATTAATGCCGAGTTTCCAGTCATTGGCCGTAATTAAAAGGAATCACGTTTACGTCGCGTGACATAGGAGGAAACATATGAGTTTGTGATTGGATGGTGAAGGATGGGTTTGGGGGTCTCCGGGGGGGAGAGGAGGATGTAGTCTAGTCAATGGTAATTAACACCCATGGTACTCCTGACACATACTCAACACAACCCTAGACATGAAATCTTAGATGGGCCTTTGAAGCTATTCATTGGGCAGCAGTGGAATTATTTCCAAAGCTGAATTATTTAAAGCGGATTAGTTTTTTTTTCCGTTTTTTTTCGTACTCTATTTTGGAATTGATTCAGATGCAAACCTCTAATTGTTCCTCTTCTGTGTACAAACTTCGCAGAGAGCCAGAAGGTGCCACCGTTCATGCCGAACATCCCCGTTTGGTTTTAACGTGTTTGATCTGGGTCATCACTTATTCTACAAAACAGAACTCATGGCTTATACCATAAAGAACACGCCGATTCATGTAAAGCATTTCTTTAAACAACATATCTTAACGTGTTCCTTTGGCACGCCCACCCACAGTCTAAAGTGCGCTGGGACGAGCCGGCAGCACCAGGCATGGTGAGAGGGCTGAGCTGTGAAGATGGAGCGCCGAGGCCATCGTCGCGGAGGGAGAGCCGGAGCTTGTCACAGGAATAATACTGCTGGGCTGGTATCTTCAAAATTGACTAGATGACAAACATGTCTGTCAGGACCGTGCCAATATAGTTTAGGGCCTCTCGTGATGGGGCGCACACCCAATGACAGAAGCAGGTCATTTGTGTTTGGCTGGGGCCATAAATCCAGCGTCTGGCCCCTGTCCCTGCTGCTGAGGCTGCAGAACCCACCAGCGCCGAGCACAGCAGCACTGGGCCCTGTCGGAGCACAGTGAGAAACTGCACAGTGGCTGTCCCCGTGGTACGCTGAATCCACGCACGCGCGCACACGCACACGCACACGGGCACACGCACACACAGACACACGCACGCACACACAGACACAGCGCACACACAGATACACACGCACGCACGCACGCACGCCACGCACACACACACACACACACACGCACGCACACACAGACACACGCACACACACACAGACACACAGCACACACACACACACATAGACACGCACACACACGCACGCAAGCACGCACGCACACATACACAGACACACAGCACACATACACATACACAAACACACACACACAGTCACACAAAACACACACACACGGGATGCACAAAGAGACACGGCACACATACATGCATGCACACACACACACACACATACATGCATGCACACACACACACACACATACAGACGCACACAGTCACACAAACCGCGGACATTTGTGTGGTGCATGCACGCATCAATATGTCATAAAACGCATGTGGAGACTGTGTTCGCCCATGTTAAAGCACACACACACACACACGCACACACACACACACACACACACTTTATTCCTCACTTTTTCTTTCTCCATTTCTCCCTACTCCAACACATACATTAGTAAGGGATTCTAGAAAAAGCACACACTTTCCGAAACTTTCATTGTGCGTTGTTGTGTCAGAAGTTCCCTTGCCGTGTTTTTGGCAGTGTACCTTGTCAAGGAAGAACAACCACACTCCCATAACATGGTGCACCTGCACTCACCCTCCAGATGCTTTTATTCAGCATACAGGCGGCAGTTAAAATCGAGCGGCTAACGCAGAAGGCGGCGTAGCTCAAACACAGTTAAGAGGCTGTTGGTTAGGTGAGCGGTGAAGGATAGTGCTAATAATATATTCATGTTCCTTCAAATCAGGCTCAAGGTTAAAACAACACCTATTTTTCTTGGTGTCACATCTCTTTGGCAGAACAGGGAGAGTTGCAATGTGCCAAACATGTCACCTTCTGTAGCCTTACCGATACAAGACAGGGGGTGGAGGGGGCGGGGGGGGGGGGGGGTATATAAGATGATAAATAAGCCAACGTTTTCTCGCATCTCTCCTCTGCCCTGCCCCACCCACGCACACTGTTTGTCTCACCTAGACGGAAATGCAAATAGTTGGTTAGGTCTCAGCGCTTATATGCCCTAACATGCAACGACAGCCTTTCATACTAAACCCCCCCACCCCTCCCTTCTCCTCCGCCCTCGACCCCCTTTTCCCCAGAGGGAAGAAAAATAAAAGCAACACTTCCATTTAGCATGAAAAGGTATTAATGTTGGGGTATGTATAGGTTTCACAGAGGGGACAATATGTGCTTTACAGAAGCCACTGCGGGGGTTTGAGCTGAATGCTAAATGCCATACGTCCTCAAGGTTATCTGAGAGAGACAGACAGGGCAGCCTTTTGTGAATCTGCTCTCCACTTTAGTCCCAACAATGCATGCATCAAGTCCGCCGAATTGAACACGAAGGTGACTTCTACAGGGAGGGGGGGGGGCGAATCCTCCCCTCCCCACGTGGATCCTGGCGATGGTTTCATATTTGGGGTCGTGCACCTTGCTGTGACCACAATGAATGAAGGCAATTACGAGCGTCCAATTGTGTTGCGGCGTGTGATTTCTCCGAGCCAGCCGTGGATGTGACTGAGAGGTGGGATTAGGGCACAGGGGCTACAGTAACCCAGAGGCTAATACAAAGAATTTACACACACCAAGATGGCCGTTACCCCCCCCCCCCGCCCCTACTCCCCCTCCCCCCGACGAGACCCTGCATATTAAAATTAGGTCATCAGTGCAGCACCAGGCCAATTTTACCCCTCATATATCACTGCTGCCAGGGCAACCAAGGTCTCGTTACGCCATCCTTGGTCAATAAGCCATTAACATGGAAGAGAAGACAATGGGTGACGCTAGAATAGCAAGGAAAAGCAGACATGCAGTACAGTTTTTACAGTTACATTTGAGGTAATTGTAATGCAAACAGCTTATATCGAATGCACATTGCATTTTAAAGGTATTTGGTACCTACTCGCGTATGTGATTCACATCTCTCAGTGATGCTCTGACATTGTTTATTATTCCGTGTGCGTGTGCTACTTTTAAAAAAAAAACATGGTCTTGAGTTTTTTTGTTTGTTTGTTTCGTATTTCTGCGTGGAGGCCAGCTTTTTAAGCGCGAGCTCCATAGTGTGATGTTCATTTGGGGGAAGCTGTGCTGCATAAACACACAGCGCCCTAGGCTACCACGAGCTGGTTAAACAACCACGGGCTGTTTCTGCTTTCCCCTGCCGCAGTGCATTGTAAATTCTGAGTACAACAACAGCATGCTCCAGAATGTTTATTTAACAAAGATTGATTTTTTTTTTTCTTTTTCTTTGAAGATTTTGGTTCGGTCCAGTACTATCTAACCTGTTCTGCTGACACTGACACATTAATTGTTTTCAGTCAAAAAAATTATAATATTTTTCCAATGTTTGAACTCTGAAAAACCTGAAATGTTGTGTTAAATACACAATATAAACTAAAACTTCAATACTTAGATCTGATCAAAGACCTTTTTAGGTTAATAAGTCCACATCTTGTGAAGATTTGTGTCAGAAGGTACATCTTCAAAGCCTCTGAGATAAATTGTAGGTAACAACTTTGAAACAAAACCAGCTGAAGCTGCTTTGGTACCTGTGCAACTAAGAAATGGAAGAAAATCATTGTCCAAGCCATGCTTCTCTCTGCTTTAACATGGTTACATGGTTGACCTGGGAGCTTTATATACTGCTTTGATTCAGTTCTGGCAGATGAAAGAAAAATCCAGCCAAACCTTTTTAAATGCCCTTACGTGAAAGACTCTTCCACTGTGCCGCGAATTAAGAAAACACATTACCAGCAACAAAACATTGTTTGATTTTATTTTCGCCCCTTTTGATTCAATCTATTTTCTTCCATCTTTTCTTTCTCTGAGTACCTTCTTCCTGCGGCTGGAAATGGGGTTTGTATTGATGAGCTGGGCCCAATATAGATTTCCCATCGTTCTTGGTGTGGACATTTTCTGGTCTATTATACTACAGTCGCAGCCTATTCCCCTAGCAGCAGTAAAGTGGATATATGGACAACCTGACCTTGGCAATACGGAGATAATGAAATATCCTTAATGACCCTTCCTGAAAGATTTTACAGGCTAGCCTATAGACTGTCAACCAGTGTACAATAATAGTTAGTGATAGAGGCATGCAAAATCCATAGCTCGCCACACATATTGGGAGAACTGTTAATTCGTACATTTGGTAAAGGTGATCATGAAAGGTGGCCATTAAAAACATATGAGAACATGATCGAACCTGAAAACACAAGAGGGTATAGTTTATATGGAGCTGACACTATTATATGGTTCTATCGCAAGATATGGTCTTTACTATACCTTTCCAGCAAGGTAAAACGGCACTGCAAACACAGTATATATTTACAATCCCTGTACAGATGATGGGTTTGTTTTGTGCAGTCTGTATTGTAGTGGTGGCTTTGGCGTAATTTTAAACCGTTTAGTAACAGTGCAAACTCATACGGAAACGATCTCACAAACCCAACTCATCTGAGTCTCCCTAGAAATAATAATGAATAATAATAAATAATAATTCACAATAAATAATAATGAATGTATGCCCCTTTTATGGGCTGCTCACATGTGAAATAGTCTCGTAGCCTAATGCCGTCTGTGAATGCACAAGTGTACAGTTGTGTTGCAGTAGTGCTGCAGAGGTGAGGTAGATACACGCAGGGGGAAACAGTGAGAGATCATCCCTCACGCTTCACTCTTGACAGTTGTTTCAGAGATGTGTGCCAATTGCTACAGATAATCATCCCCGGAGCGGAGCCCTGATGAACTCTCCCCCTTCACCACTGTTTCACTACGTCGAGGAGAGACAGAGAGAGACAGAGAGAGAGAAACAGAGAGAGATATAGAGAGGGAGCACACTTCAAACGGAGCTACACTTCAAACACACAGAAAAAGCAGCCCATCTCCTTTGCTGTCATCGTCGGAGAACGACTTTTTGTGCCATCCGGTCTTAAACTCCTCCTCTCTCTCTTTTTTTCCGCTGAGATCCAGACGAAAGAGAGAGAGAGGGGGGGGGGTGTTCTGGAAGGAGCAGCTGTGTTATCTACATGCCGCTCCACCGCCACACCTCAGCATGAGACACATTGTCCACAGCATAGACACTGTCTGGTGAATGTTTTCAATAAACTCAATTGATTACCTTAGGGAGCTTTGTCCGAACAAATGTGTTTATTCACACCTACTTATCTAATATTATCAAAAGAAGATATGTAGACAATTTGGTTATTAGAAAAAATTATTTGTTTTGTGCGCATTACTTGTTTTACTGTTTATTCAGATTTTATTCAACAGCTGTGGACACAGTCCGCTAAGGTGTACGCCACGAGCACTCATATGTTATCATTTAATTTGTATTTTTCTTCAACAGTGCCGAATGCAATCGGCTTTCAACAAGGTATATCCACGAGTACTTATCCTCCAGAAGCCACAAATCATCACTATTTCGGGAGGTACGTTTGACATGTGGGACCCCCCCCTCCCCCCCCCCACCACCTCCTCCCAGACCCCGCCCCAGCGAGTCATGTAGTTGAATTGCAGGGCCTGTGGCTCACCGTCCAAATGGAGGTCTTGATGCTCCAGCAGCAGCTGCCCGGAGAATGTCCGCTCCCCTCAGATGGGATCTCGCTCACGGACACGGCTGCTCCATAATGACTATAATCACGGCAGATAAGCAACTGGTGCATGGGAAAGAGGGAGGGAACGAGGGGAGGGTGTGAAAGAAATAGAAGGAGAGAAAAGGAGTTATTGAATCTTTTTGGACTCAGACATTCGGTGGAGAGCCGGTGGGGTCCGCGCGAGATGCCTTTCAGGGAATGACATTTAGATTACAGAGGCGGCCCTGTTCACGTTGCGGTCAATACCTCCCTCTCCACAATGGAGCTCCTCCGTCTCCACCGCACAACAGTGGAAGGAAAACAGAGGTCACTATAGTGAAGTGGATTGGCTTTGTGGGAATATGGGCACATGCAGGGTTTACAGTGGCATTAATGAATGTTTTTTCATAGACATTTTGTGTGTGTGTGTGTGGGGAGGGGGGGGGGGGGGTTGTGCATATTTGAATAGCGTCTGGAGAGTAAGCAATCTAGCAAATGTGGGTTTTTTTCTCCAGAATGCTGTATTGCAAATGTTAACTGTGTTAATTAAGTTAATTAGTTGTCATTGATGATTTTCTTTTTTACTGGGATTTGGCAGGTGTGGGCATCATCATTATCATCATCATCACCATCATTATCATCATCATCATCATCTCACGTTTCTTTTTAATAATCATCACCATCATCATCATGGCAGTCATTCCCATCACAGTTCAATTGCAGTATAACTGTATGGCACCTGGTCTTTGTGATAATCTAATCGACAGCAGGTGTCCTCATCGAAATGTAGACCACAACAACGTCCTCCTCCCGGGCCTCTCCCCCTCTTCCTCCTGGCTCTCTCCTCCTCTTCCTCCCTGCCCCGATCTATCTTCAGCACCCACTCATTGACACAGAGCCGCATATCCCTAATATTAGAGGCATCACAGATTGCCGCGCTGCCACACTTCAGATGTATCTCAGATTAATGACACATCACGGTAAGGGATCTACTAAAACCATTAGTAAACCTGACACTTGGACGTCAGATTCTAAAACATTTCCAAGTAATCTTTTTGATTTATGAAAGTGTGTCCAGGTTCATCGGGAGTGATTCCAGATTTATCACATCCTGGTTAGAATTATTAATGATTTTCAATTTGTAAATCTGATGCCTCCGTGTTCCGGAGTGCTCCTCGGAATCAGCAAAGGGGCTGGAGCCCGGAGTCCGGGGAACCATCTTCTCAAACATGATTAC
The DNA here is from genome assembly GCA_026901105.3 of Galaxias olidus. NCBI lineage: Eukaryota > Metazoa > Chordata > Actinopteri > Galaxiiformes > Galaxiidae > Galaxias > Galaxias olidus. The sequence continues at coordinate 592,798 of JAPMUY010008540.1, read as the reverse complement.
TTTATCAAAATATTCCAAGCTGTGAGTTACATTTTACTTATTTTCCCCTCTTCCAGACTGTCTACTCTCTCTCACTCTCTCTCTCTCTCTCTCTCTCTCTCTCTCTCTCTCTCTCTCTCTCTCTCCTTCATTTCTCTCTGCTCACGTACGAGAGCTAAACACATTTTTCAAAAAGCTGCCACCAAACGCCAGGACCACAACTTTACTGTACAGAATGTCATTGCCAGGCTAATCTCTTGAAGTTGGAAAAAGATTATTCGCTTCTAAGTTCCTGACACCTGCACCTTTTGATAGCGTAGTGGCCAGGCTTATAATGAATGCAGCGTGTGGACAGCTGTAGATTGCAATCTCTCTCTAAACGTTGACGAGTAGCAAAAACTAAGGTCATCATCAGTTTTTAAAAGATGGAAGCCCTTTGTCTTAATGCTGAGGTAAACTGCACATTATGTAAACTTTGATGACGACCCGTCAACACACCCATGTCTCATACCCACTTTGACCAACACTGCAACCTGCCTTAACTAATTGTGATGGGCAGGAGGACTGTGACATTCTGTTTACCGTGTGTCTACGCGGACATGAATTAGGGTGGCACTTTGCAAGCAAGCGTTATCATGGAATATAAATATGCGAGGTGTGACACCTTTGCTGAAATGGGCTGTTTGAAGTGTCCAGCTGTCTATGACCTCAGGTCAAAGACAACTGATAAACTTTGGAAATTCTTAAAAGTTCCATCGTATTCGATCATGTTACATGCACTTTAAACAGTCATACATTTATTTGAGGCAACTTTGATATTGACAATATTCCAATGCAGACTCAATCAACTTGATTTGGAAATAGGGGGGACGAGTCGTCTAATGAACTATGGTAAACACATTGAAAATATATTTTCTACAAAATTGATCTTAGATCATTGAACAGTCCAATATTGTTGTTGTTGTTGTTATTGTTATTCCAGTGCAGCTTCCCTGCCCTCCTTCAGGGTAGTAGCATGTGTGAAAGTGTTGATATCACTTCTCTCTCTCTCTGTCCTCCTAGAAATACAGCCCACCGAATTCGCCAGCTCTCTGTGATTCATGGGTAATACCAGCCTCCGCATAAATATCTTACTAATACTGTCGCTTTACTTATTCAAAAGACTCCACATGGTCTCCCGCACTGAATCAAAAGGTAGCAAACGCTGAATGCATTATCGGATTATGGGGCTGATCGTAATGTGCTTGTGTATGCATACACTTTATTCAAAAACTACTCTGACAGTACTTCCCAATGCAAATCTCTTTGAGTAATACTGATAAAGATTATATGTGCAGTATATTGCATCAACGTTGCATGCATTTACCTTGCAATGTTTTTGAAAAACCGACAATTTTGTCTGTGTTGTGGTAAGGTCAAAGACATTCATATACCTCAGCGCATGTATTTTTTCCCCCCAATATGGACCAATAAGCTTTAGTTTTAATTGTAATTTTTTTCTTTTCTTGTTTCTCTCATGTAGTCATTTGGCATTTGATGAGTCAGTCAGCAACAGCGTTTATTGCTTTTTGGTGAGGAGCCCAGGGGAATTTGTGCATGGCGAAGTAGTCCAAGTAATTACCAGAGACGAAGGGGTGTCCACAAAAACGAAGGGATTTTCAGCACTTAAACGAGGACCCGGCCAACTCTCTCAGATAACTAAATTCTGCTACCTTTATTCGCAGAGGTTCCTAATGATTCTGTCTGGGGAATGCAGTCTATACCCCCCCCCCACCCCCCCCCCCCCCCCCCCCCCCCCCCCCCCCCCCCCCCCCCCCCCCCCCCCCCCCCCCCCCACACACCCCCCAAGCCGTATCAAATTGTAATTTGCCATGCCGCGCTACCGTGAGGCCTTTGGGTCCGAAAGAAGGGACTTCTGGTTCCCCTCCCCAGTTCATCAACCTGAGGTCTGACTGGTGAAGGTCTTCTATTTGGTTGGATGGATGGCTTCAGTGTTGACTCCCCCCCCCCCCCTATTAGTCTCTCTTGTGGTGGGTACAGAGGTGAGCTCCCATTCCCCACCCTCTCCCAACACATTTTTATTCCACGTGCTTTGCCTGGGGACACAAGGCCATTAACCCTCGGCAGCAGTCGCCTCCTCCTCCTCCTCCTCCTCCTCCTCCTCCCTAATGAGTGTCTGGTGCTACGAGCTACGTTGTCATCCATACTGGCCAGCTTTGCCATGCTGTCACATCCCCAGCTGATCTAGGCCTTCTGTAAGATAGATTACTGTAGGTTTGATCATTGCTGTTCATGCAAAAATAAAACACAGCTTTTGTCTAAAAATCTTAAAAAGGCATTACTCACTCTGGCTTTTTAAAGGTATTTAAAATAATGAATGTCTAAAAACATTTTACGTACATCCAATGCTTGCAGGTAGGCATAATTTTCTTACATAACAATACCGTAATATAATCTAAGTATATATTTGACCTCTGCAATCACTGCTTATTCCTTTTGTCATACACAACATTTGAAAATAAGAACGCGTTTCCTATCGTCAAACCTGTAAAACTGAATGCAGGAATAAAAAGGCAGGGCTAGCATTTCCCTTGGCGTTGTTCATTCAGTGTCGCTCATTCTGACATTTCTGTAATTTTTCATGTAATATATCGAAAGGAAGAGCATGAGTAAAGGGGGGTGGGGGGGGGGGTGGATGTGAAAAGCAGATGTTCAGAGAGGACATAGAGACAAGCTGATTTCTCCAGGGGGGGCAGAGAGAGAGAGAGAGAGGGGGAGAGAGAGAGAGAGAAAGAGACAGAGAGAGAGAGAGAGAGAGAGAGACACATAGAGAGGGGGAGAGAGAGAGAGAGGGGGGGGGGAGAGAGAGAGAGAGAGGGGGCAGAGAGAGAGAGAGAGAGAGAGAGAGAGAGAGAGGGGGTAGAGAGAGAGGGAGAGCAGAGAGAGAGAGAGAGAGAGAGATGGCAGGAAGCGAGAGAGAGAGAGAGAGAGAGAGAGAGAGAGAGAGAGAGAGAGAGAGAGAGAGAGAGAGAGAGAGAGAGAGAGAGAGAGAGAGAGTACATGGTCTGGAATATGTGTTCCTCTCAACCTTAGTAAGCTGCTTGTCTGAAATGTTGTCCTTAAGTCGGGAAATCCCTCATACCACTGGCCCAACTGCAGCTGGAAATCTGGACCTTATAAAAGACACTTTCCAGACCTACTCTGTGCTGTGTACATGACCTACTCTGTGCTGTGTACATGGTTCACTTTCCAGACCTACTCTGTGCTGTGTACATGGTTCACTTTCCAGACCTACTCTGTGCTGTGTACATGGTTCACTTTCCAGACCTACTCTGTGCTGTGTACATGGTTCACTTTCCAGACCTACTCTGTGCTGTGTACATGGTTAACTTTGTTATCTGTTTGAGGTTACAGGAAAGTGACAGGACGTTTGTGGCATTGCTGTCCAAAAAAAGCATTGATCCTCAAGGTATAGTGATCGGGTAATAGACTGGTAAGCGCAAGAAACTTACTCCCTTATCCCTTCTCTCTCTCTCTCTCTCTCTCTCTCTCTCTCTCTCTCTCTCTCTCTCTCTCTCTCTCTCTTTTGTGTGTTTCGAATGTTACAATATCGAGCATCCAAAAATCTCTCTCTCTCACCCCCCCTTTCTCTCTCTCTCTCTCTCTCTCTCTCTCTCTCTCTCCCTCTCTCTCTCTCTCCCTCTCTCTCTCTCTCTCTCTCTCTCTCTCTCTCTCTCTCTCTCTCTCTCTCTCTCTTTCTTTGCCAGCTCTTGATGGGAGCCCTGACAGACTCTGACAAAGAGAGCAAAACGCTGCCGCCGCTAACAAACTTGACAACAGGAGTCAGTGACAACCCGACAAATTAAGGTTGCCTTCATGATGAAGTATTGTGGTCTAGGAGAAGAGACAGGAAGTGCCAGGACTTCATTTTTTATTTTTTTCGGTCAGACCAGCAGCGATGGTAATGAATTCTTGTGGTCTGGCCGGACAGCCCGCTAGCTTCTGAAACTAATGCAATAAAGATCCCAAAGACCAGATTCCTCATAGGCTCCAGCAGCACTCATACCTTATCACATCACATAAAAAAACACACACAGAACCACGCCTCTCCTTAGCATAAATATGAGCGATACAGTCCAGCTCGGTTTAACAAACCGTCAATAAACATAGCATAGCATAGTCGCTGTTTTAACGTCCTTGGCTCCAGACCAAAATGCACGTGTACGTCATAGACCTTTCAGGCTCGCGAGCACCCACATGTGTGTGTGTGTGTGTGTGTGTGTGTGTGTGCGTCATTCATTCCGTTCCAATGTTCTAGAACGTTGAGGACGTGGATGAGGAAGGAGATCTAGTTACCCTGGGGCTGGGGACAGAGGGGACGTGGAGAGCCCTGATGGCTCCCAGCGAGTGCAGCAGTCTGAGGGCTTGATTAGGCCCCTCGCCTTCGTCCTCTCATGTTCTCCGTGTACGTGGCCACGACCTTCCTCCTCCTTCTCCTCCTCCTCCCCTGTGCCTGCTGCCTGAAATCAGCCTGGGGTCCCTCTACGCGTCTGTCGGTCTCCTAGGAGACGGCCCCCGGTGACTGTTACCGAGTGCGTATACTCCATTTGACTTCCTGATGCTGTCCAGAGAACGGGGGTATGATTGATTAAGGGGCACTTACTTTCAAGATATCATTTCAATATGTGTGTTTTTATAAAATAGAAATTGTCTTTTTTTTTTTATCACATTTTTAATTTACATATGCATGGCAATGAAATTTACAGCATGCAACTTTGTAACTCCCAGATTTTGAAATTCTTGCGATATACATTGCATTGAGTTTTGATGGTTATGCTGTGTTTATAAGTTCAATCATGAGCAATATATTCCTGAACAAAAAAATGCTGTCTTACCTTTGTAGCGTTAAGTTAGCCAATATAAACTTCAAGCTCACAATAATACTGTTTTGGATAATTAATAACTTGCTCAAATTAGTGTGTGTAAGAAATATATCATTTTAAAACCCCATGCATGAAAATGGTTGCTCATTGAACTACAGGAAATGCCTGTCTTTCATACACCGGCTACTGCTAATTGAACGAGATCAAAAAAAAATATTAAAAAAAAGAAAATGGAAATACAGCCACCATTAAGACCCCCACCTCCAAAAAAAAAAGGAAAAAAGAGGAAATCACAATAATAGCGCTCAACAGAGATGCCTGCCATTAGCAAGATGAATTAGCTGGGTCCATGCTAGTGACAACAGCTACTGAGGGAAAGTGATCCTGGTGCCTTTAGACCTGGGCTCCCAGACACCAGCAGGCAGGAAGCACACACACACACACAAACACACACACACACACACACACACACACACACACACACACACACAGACGTACCAACTGGACCACAGGCCCCAGAGACCCAGTGTTCACAGAGAGGCACGGAGGATGTGTGTGTGTGTGTGTGTGTGTGTGAGAGAGAGAGAGAGAGAGAGAGAGAGAGAGAGAGAGAGAGAGAGAGAGAGAGAGAGAGAAAAGGTTGAGGAATGGGCTTGGCATTCTATGTAGGTGCTAGTCCTGAATGTCTGTGTTTGCACATGTGAAAGTGAGAGAGTAGAGTGGAAGAAAGAACATGTTTACTACTGTGTTTACTTTTATTGCGTGCCCTGCAATACTTTTTTCAGGTCTACCAATGATATATGTGGGAAGCATAAGTTTAAGAGAGTGAAAACGCTTGACTAAAGACTTGAAACACAGGTTCCGCCTCTGCTCAGACCCAATTTGGTCTACAAATAGAGGTTTATTATTCGTTAGTAGGTGGCTGGTTTGCCCATTCTTCACCATGTTTTACCATACTGCACCAACCTGCCATGTGGGAGGATTATTCATCCATTTTAAAATTAAACTGCTCGACGAGGGATTTTGTCACCACTTGAGTTCAAAACAAAGAGGCAACTCAGAGAAATCCTATTTGGGTCTACCCAAAGACATAAAGATTTTATTGCATCAAGTTTTGAATAGGACTGAAATCCCAAATGAAGCGAGCATATCATTTTATCGAGCACCCCTATCATGTAATACCAGAACATGAAACCTGTTGCTACTAAGAGCCCCATCACTAAGAGAACTCTTTGCCCCTCTGTCTTCCGCCAGTTCCATTCAATTTAACAGGAACACGTTTTCTTTGTCATGATGAGCGTCCAATCGAATGGCCAGTATCTATTTGCTTGGCATGTCGCCATGGCGCCAAGGGGGCGGTAAGGGAAGGGTGGGGTGGGGGTGTGGAGCGATGACACGCAACGCATGACATCATGCCGGTGGCCTTCTTACTGGAGAGCGTCCGCAGCAGCAGTGAGGTCACTGGTCTACTAATGACTTCCTGGGGGGGGGGCGGTTGGACGGACGGACCAGAAGCTTTGTTTAATGCGTCTCCATGGCCTTCGGTCTTCCTCTTAGCTCTCCTGCTGCTATTAACCGCTTTACGCCACCAGCCACCCTAATGCTAGACCCCCCCCCCCTTATTTGCTTCTACACCAGGACGGTCACAAGGGTCACTGCAAGGAGTTAGCCCACTGAGAAACCCCCCCCCAAAAAAACCCAAGTAGCCCCGGTTGCCATGGCGACGGGGTGTGCTACACTGCGGTAAGCAAACATGGCCTCGCATCTGTATTTGTTCTGCTCTGAATCCTTGGTGGCCCAAAGCCTTCTTGATAAATAGCTCCTCCGGGCAAGGCGCAGAGCGCGCTCCCTGACACGGTAGGTCATACAACCTTGTTGTCGAGTCTAAGACTAATGCAACGTGAAGTGTCAAGTTATTATACCGAAACCCAGGCCGTGTGGAGCCCAATACGACCTGGTGTGCATGACTGGGAGTAGGTGAAACAAGACAAGGTGAGTGTAAGAAAAGAGGTCAAAGAGGAAGAGGAGAGGCTGTACGGGAAATACTAAACGTAAAATAACGTCACATGAAGGCCGTGTTAGAGGTGAAAAGGGACGCTATGGCGTGACCATGGCGACCTGATGGTGAACCGTAATTGGCTGTTTCTTTATGTATGCAGGTGAAATGTATGACACTGTGTACATACAGTGCAGGATGTTCTCAGGGAGGAGCGCGTTTGTTTATTTCAGTAGGACTAAATAATGCAATAATAATCAAACTCGGTGCTCTCTCCGGAGCAAATGCCTCCGCACCTGTCAAGGATTTGCCAGCATGTTCCACTGTCTGCTGAGAGAGTTTTGTGAGGCAGAAAAAAAACACGCTATTATTACGAAGCCAAGGAAACTCAAAGTAATTGTGTGCAGATGGTGAAAACAAGGCCCAGCTGTTAATACGGTGTGAAACATTTGATATGAAATATAAATGTACCGACAAGGGATTGAGAACACACAGCATCAGAAACCAATGAGCTAACGACTTCCCGTTACAGAATACAAACTGTCTGGTGAGACTCTGCTGTATGCACATTCACAGAGCAAAAGCCGAGAAGATTCTTAGAGAGGGTGTAGAAAGAGTAGGAGGTGCACCAGAGCTGTGCCTGTCTATGTCTGTGTCTTTGTGTGTGTGTGTGTGTGTGTGTGTGTGTGTGAGTGTGTGTGTGTGTGTGTGTGTGTGTTCGTGCGTGTGTGTGTATCTCTTTTTTTTTCCATTTCATTGTGTGTCTTGATGTCAAGTGTTCTTCTCCGGCACAAAAGCGTAGCCTTGTTTGCTGCCGTTGCTCTGCTGAGAGGTAAAGGGAACAGCTGTCTCCTGTCACAAGCCTTCACACGTCTGTCAATAACAGGCCTAAGATAAGCCACCGTCAGTTTGGCCAAGGCAAGTCGTCCTCTGCACCCGGCCTCTTCATAAAGAAGTATATTTACTAACAGTCCTTATTAGTTAAGGTCACTATGGACATTGCCCTTCCATGCACATACTAAAGTAAGCACCAGCCGATTAGGAGGATGCAATCCCTATTATGTAGCCAAATAGACGCTTGCATATACAGCCCACCTCCTGTGCAATAAGTGCAGGAGCAAGCTTCCATAGTCTTTCCTAATGTCATCCGGGCAGTGAAATAATCTGGGCAGATGTAAAGATAGACTGGGATCACGATGTTAATTAACTGAACTGTTTAAAGCTCAAAGGGCTACTCAAAAGTCTCATCTCTTTGTAGAAAATCAGCACGGCAGATCTGCTCAGCGCGGTGAGAGGTCCGTGCCCAATTACGTTCACACTCGATAAATCACACTACTCTAGCGTTGAGGTTCTCCTGGGTGGCGCTGTACAAGCTCGTGATGGACCTCTCACAAAACAGGAGGCAACGTGCTGTAACAATGTCAGAAAGCCAGCACTTATAATTACAAAAAAAACGTTAAAAAAATAAAATAAAAAGTGTTATTATCTAAACCTATCAGTGACTTAATGTGTATAAATCTAAAGTATTTTGTGGGAGGGGGAATTAGCTTTTTGAAAGACTTAAATTATAATTTCAAACAAAGAGTATATCTCTGGGACCTATATATGTAATGTATGGGGGAGATGTCTGTGTATATATACTTTGTGCTAATAAAAACTGCCTATGGAAGCAATGCGTTTACAGTACATCTTCTGCTGAGGAGAACCATGCCTGGAAATAATACAGGCATACGCTCTGTAGATGAAATATTAAAGGCTCCTAATGAAAAATAAGAAGATTGCCTTTCCCCACACAGTTTAAAATGTGTGCGTTTATTAATTCATATTTTTAAACTATAACAATTTCCTGTGGTGTGAATAGTGCTTGATAATATTAGAGGTTTAAATTTTAATGTATAAGCAATGTCCCCTCGTTGGAATATAACAGGGGACTTTGAACAATGCACTATCAGCAATAAATCAAAATGAGAGGAAAAAAATTACAGTCCTCATTCAACATAATAAAACCTCTACCTTGATACAACAAATGATATTTTTCTTTAATTTAATTGGCGTCCGCCCTGATTTAGCAGATGGCTAATACAATTCAAGATTTCCATATCTAATGATCCATGGTCCTTGTCTATTTCACTCAGAAAATGTTTGATCTTTAATGAACCTTAGGGAACGCTCTGATAAGCTCCCTCTGAGGTAAACGCAACCTCTTTATCTGTAAAGGTCCTTTAGACAGCGGTGCTAAGTGGAACAGAGTGGGTGGAAGGAGTTAGAAACAAAAAAATTGCTAATCTTGTGAAAAACTGTAAATTGCTGGGGAATCCTCGAACATCGACTTAGTAGGATGAAGCGTTGTCATTTTCCTGCCACATCCTGACATGGAGGCCAAATAAACAAAAACAAAAGAAAAAAAATTGTTTTGTCCTTTCACAGTTATAGAAAAAAAAACAATGGTCTGCGATGACCCCTAGTTGAAGCCACCCAATTTTCTTGTAACAGAAAATGTCTGGCTCATTTCAAGGAGAAAATGGGTTTAAATGGATGTCAATTTCCATTTTAAATTGGTAACCAATGACCCATTGAGACAACCCTTCCACGAGAAAGACAGAATAACTCGAAGTAGAAGCGGCTGACATTTCAGTTAATTGCGTCGAGAACGTCAACTCCAGAGTATAACCTCCAAACCAGGTTGAATTAAGTCTTCACCTTCCAGCCATGGTTTCAAATGAGTGCCGAAAGGTCACTCAAACAGAGCAAGACGAGGTAGACTGCATCACCATGACGAACACACAGGTATTAACAAGTCAGATCAAACTGTAAGAAAGTGAAGTTTGAGGGAATTAATGTTTATGAAATAATATGTTCCATTTCAGTTCTTAAAGATATGTTATTAGGATATAATAGTGTATATGTACATTCAGAGATCAAATAAATGAATTGCCAACCGTCAAACGTTAGGAGGTAGGTTAGAAGATTGTGAGTTTAGTAGTAGGGTAGACTGGGGAAGGTTACAACAGGGGTCAGTTGCAACAATTCAAATTCTTCCAATCAGAAACATGCTAGAGTGATGACATGCATACTGCACATGCTCAGTTAGACCCCGCACCAGCCAGACAGTAGACACATTCATCGTCTGCTGCGGCATTTATTAAATAAACTTGTTTTGGAGGTATGTAAGTAATTTTTTCATGAAATGTTCATTTTGTCATAGTTTCCTGACTTTTTGTATGAATTAATGCAAACTTAATTTTTTGGAATCTTTGTTTTGTTGACTACTAAGTGACATGTTTGGCACGTTTCAAGGATCAGTGAATCTAGCTAGCACGCGTTGTTGTGTCCTGGCTGACAAGGTAAGGGACGGTTGCAACAAGCTAAGTAGCTATATCAAAACAGACCACACAACATTATTTTTCAAAATAAACAAATCATTGTGCGAAAACCAAAGGATATTTCATGCAAATACAAATTGCTTGCTTGTATTGCTTTTTTTTCCAACATACACAAGTCATTGTGTTGCATCTGTAACATCTGCACATTGACTCAAGGTAGGCTTATGGTCTACGCTTAAACAAACAAAACTCAATAACTGTAATTTGTTGAATATTACTAAATAAATCAATATTACTATACTGTTATTGTAAAACAAAACACATTTTCAGAAAACTATGCTAAATGGTTAATTAGTGAATTGTAATGTATTTTTAACACGTTGCAATCGTCCCCTGATCGTGGACTTCTGACTTCTTTCATTCAAATACATATTGTGAACTATATGTCATATGTAGTCCTTTTTAAATTGTATGGGTAATTGGAAGACAGATGTAAGTTTAATATATACAAGTTTAGTTGGTCTACGTCTATTAGTCTCTGAGTAACTGAGAGAAATGCAAAAAGTGTTGAAACCGTCCCCAGTCTCCCCCACCTTGGCATTCCTTATGGCAACACGACACATTTTCACCCAAACACAGATTCAAATTGAATTCGAGAGTTATCATCATGAAAGCAAAAAGTTTATTCATGTTTGAAATTACACAACTACCACAAGGAAGACTTTTCAGTCCAGGATGTAGTCTGGTTAGAAAGAAACACTAAACATATTTATTACATTAGAATCACTGCCACAAATCATTTTTCATGACCTTATCAGTTTCAGAATCACATACAATACAAAAAAAGAGAAAATGAAGTTTACACCCTGTCAAACAGAGCCTGAAATTTTACAGTTCTGAATACTGAGAGCTCTATGCATTACAGTTTTTATAATGATTTTTTTTGCATGATTTAGTAACAAGATGAGCAACATTCAAAATGTTCTTTCATATTTACAACAGTTTCACTGTTTGGTGTTAATTTACTAACAATGTTATTCACTCCCCTTCGTAAAATTCACAAAACAACTTTTTGCACCTCACCCTTTTTGATTTTGAAAGTTTTATTTTCTCGTTATTCTTAGGATTAATATTATGTTAACATGATAATTTACTGTCTTTCGTATTTTTTTAAGTTGCAACACGTCAACTTTGTTTTATTAAAAGATTAAAATATACATTAGATTACATGAAGAACAAATAGTTTACAGTATTAAGATGTAACCAAAATAACTACATACAAATGTTAAATAATGAAAAGACAAAAACTATGGTTGTGATGTTGTTTAGAGGTAGTAAGTGAGTACTCTAAGCTACAGAAATGGGAAATCTATTGGTGTCTATGAGTCTGAATGAGGTAATGAAGTAGTGTATGGGATGCATAAATACTCTTCAGCTATATTATATACAACTTCACTTGTGTAAGTGGTACTGTATCTTTGCGTGCCACTGCGTGATGTAACTGATTTGTTTAAAACGCCAAACCAAAGACTTTATCAATTCATTGCCAGAAAATATGAAATTAAAATAACACACATTTACCTCATGCTAAAATAATAAAGTGTCAATCTATGGTTAAAGTTTAGCAATAGCATGGACTCGAGTTTGGAGTACTTGGAATTTTGTATCCTGTTAGACTACAAACATGGCTTTATGGCTAAATAAATGTTAAAACTAGGCTACTAATCTACTACAGTGCTAGCATTATTGATTTGTTGTGCAATTATTGTTATAATATTGAAAATGTAAAGAACGTGAGCATGAACAAAAAAGGGAATAAAAGCAAAGAATAACAATCCTAAAATAAAATACCATACAGTCTTTATATTGCATTGCAAATCCAAGACGTTCTTTAAAAATTTCGTAGAAATACATAACCATGACAAAATACGTCATCCAGCACTTGAACTTGGACAATTTATTTTCTACAGTATGTTAATAGAAAAAAGTGGTTTCAGAACTGACATTAATCAATTGAGACAGATGACCTGGGTATTGTTTAATATATTGTTGAATGTATTATATGTGCTTACCCCTAGAACAAACAAAGAATAAAGCATTTATGGAACGGTGAGCTGTATGGAAATGTGAAGAAAGCACACGGATTTACCAAGAAACACTGGGTGTTTTGATAACTACAATGTTGTTGAGTTGAAGAGAAGGGAAGGTCGAGTACTCAGGTACTACGGATGCAGCAAACAATTAGTTCTGGAGAGACAAAAAAAAGAGAGAAGAAGTCTACTGTATACCCTCTGTGATTGGTCGGTCGGTCAGTCAGTCAGTTTAAAGTCCAGGGTCCCTGATGTGGGGCTCAGGGCCATGGGTGCTGGAGGAGCAGATCAGGTAGAGGTATCAGAATGCTCACTTCCGGGGCCTTCCGTCGGGGAAATTACAGAAGATGGAGTCGCTGCATCCTGCCATCCTCCATTTGTCTAGGGGAAGAGATATGGCCAGAGACCATACAAATACATCATGAGCCTTACAATTATATGAAGAAAAAAAACAAATGAATACATATATTACTTTTTTTTACTGTTATAATTATAATATATTATTCATATTATTATAATAATACTTTTTTGGGGGGTAATTTGTTTCACATTACCGTTATTTCACATTCATAAATAAATTGAAACAGACAGCATGGTACTGCATGTTTGTGAGCTCATATACACACTGACTCAACACAGACTTGATATTTGACAGGCCTCTGAGCATTCTTTAACATTACAGTGGCGTCAGCAATGGGACTCTTTGAAACAAATTTGCTTTGCGTCTCAGCCAATGGGGACAATCCCAGAAATCAGTGTCTAAGCAGATTTCAGCGGTGGCAGACAGCTTGTCGCTACATATTCTTATGTCAGTCAGGGAGAGGGGAGGCTGAGGTCGGGTGTGTGTGTGTGTGTGTGTGTGTGTGTGTGTGTCTGTGGGTGGGTGGGGGGTTGTGTGTGTGTGTGTGTGTGTGTGTGTGTGTGTGTGTGTGTGTGTGTGTGTGTGTGTGTGTGTGTGGGTGGGTGGGGGTGTGTGTGTGTGTGTGTGTGTGTGTGTGTGTGTGTGTGTGTGTGTGTGTGTGTGTGTGTAAGGGGTTGAGGGGGGTGAGGTGTGCTACTCTGAGTGAAAGTGACGGGGCAGGGCCTTTCCATGAGAGCCACTCTGAGGCAGACTGACTTGGATTTGCTGGCGGCAGGGACTAGCCTTTGCTGTATCCCCTTCGTCAACATCAAGAAGGCTAAAGGTTAGCATATGCTAATTTTTCTGTGATGCACTGCAACTCGCACAATACCCTGCTTTGAAATGTATATCTGAATTTAAATCAGAAAGGAATGATATGTGTGATGTTTTTTTTTTTTTTGGTCAAGGCTAACAAATAACAAAAAAATGTCCCAGGCACAATGATTATACTGCAAACAGTTAACTCATTATTTAAGGGGACGAGTCCGAATGCACACAGAGAAGTGTGTTTGGCGCTTTATTGACGCCTTTGATGTTCCGTGTTTGAGCATTTCACTATGCTCTGATGATGATTCAGTGAACACACACAGGGCCCTCACAGTGCAGGGATGTGAGAAACCTTGCGAGTGTGTGAACCACTTCATTTGAGCTTGCTAGAGGTTGACACTTCTTCTAAAGAGCTGGAGGCTACTGGAGCCCTCCACAAAACACAAAAACCCACACTATGAGCTTTAAACACAAAACTAAAGCTCAGCTTTTATTTTTATTTTATTTTAAATTCCACATTGCCCAACACCTTGCATTATTACTTGATACTCAATTTGCATAATTGCATAATCTCCGTGGACAGTTTTTGGTATTGTGTGTTTCCCTGGATGTTGCGTTTTCATTTCGCTAAATGTCTGTTGCATGTGGAATTATTTGATCTAAATTTACACAGACTCTCACGGGGGAATTCATCTCAATAACAACAGTAGCGAGGAAAAGATACGGAACAAAATAAAGAAGCAAAGCTTTGACATCAGCAATGTTACAATCATACAGTAGCAATATAAAGACGAAAAAAAGCTAATTGTGTAGCTCTGTGATATTGCTGAGAGAAAGCTGTCTGGTATTATTCTATGTTATCGCTTTTGCTCTAACCTCTCTCATCAAAAACATGAATCTTTACTCTGATGGATTTAGATTATAAACCTAAAAATGCTTCATATCAACCCTCATCAGGGAAAAATGAAATTTACGTTTCGGAAAAAGGCTTCAGGCAATCATACTTATACTCACGGTGAGAAAGATATTCTGAGAATTCTCTGAAGCACATCAGCAAAGTTAAATGAAACTGAGATAACAAAACCCTGCAAGCCTTTTCATTTCAAGTAGTTTGTGTCACATGTAGTTTTCAAATGAATCCAGTAAGAACATACATCGCTGAAAGTAGTAGTATTAAACGTTTCTGTTCTATTTCTTTTTTTCCCACTAGTTCTCTACAAAGAGATTAGCCTAAAGATATTCCCACAGCCTCTTGAATACACTCTTTGATACAAAAGCATTGCATTCTTTCAACATTGCTTTCTAATAAATAATGATTTCTAATAGATGATAAAAATAATTTATTTATCTTTTTAAGCCGATCTCTTTGGGGGAAAAATTATGTTTTTTTGTGTAAGTAGGACTGTAGCATATCTTTATATTTTTCAATATTTACCTGAAACAAACTCAAGTTTAAGTTGCTCAACTTACATTCAAGCCATGTTGACTGTACATGGTGTTAGCCCCGAGAGGATCATTGTATCCGGCCGTCTGACTGATAACATGGCGCAGGGTATCCACCTGTAAGGTGCAGAGAACAGGGGACGGAGGGGGACGGGGGACGGGTGGGACGGGGGGGACACAGACTTTGTCAACTCAATGTCTCATCACCATAACTGTCTCACAGACACTGGGATCATGCTCAATGTGACGCCTAGTTTGCAAAGACATACAGCAGCTGGATATAGGGTAAAAATATATCACAAAACAAACAGTGCATACCATTGGGACAGGGTTCTGAGACAGACACTTAAGAGGATAGTAGCTTCTGACAAAGCCTTTGTATTTCATATTGGCACACCTATGCATCATAGTGGTAG
>JAPMUY010008540.1:570000-572500 GCA_026901105.3 Galaxias olidus | reverse complement strand
GACCACCGATGCCGATTCGTGCAAAAAAAAACTAAAAAAAACAACACTACTGGATTTGCATGACATGCGATCATTTGCTTTCCTCTGCGTGTCTCTGTGCTTCTAAATCTTTAATATCTAGGCAATTAAAATTAATGACCATTTGGAGGAGGCCCCACTGTTGGCAAGCTTTTCCTTGACATCAATTGTTTGATGGGTTTACCTAGAGGTTAAACTAACAAGCAAGGTTTAATTGGAAGCAATGAAAGGCCAGGCCATCATCCGTTTTACCTAACCTGCTTACCAAGGACTTCAGGGGCGGAGAGGGGATGCAACTAGTCGAACTATTTTCGCCACACGCCGCAGAGCAACACAAACAGATAATGTCCTCACAGCCTCCTCTCCATCTTCAGCGATACCTCTCGCTAATGCAGTAACCTCCTTTTCTAACCTCGTAATAGAAAATGCAATGTTTGTTTCCTGTAAATAATATACGTTTATCGTTATTAAACTGATCTCAAGGAACCACGCACATAATATTTTTTGCAATGGTATGCTTCTTTATCATATTGCGTGTCGAAACACATCTACAGTAAAGCACAAAGCAACTCGTAGAGAAAAGACTTCTACTCCTCCTCCACTAAAAGAGTCGGACCAGAGCAGCGCTGCGTGGCCGAGACGACGCATAATAACGGCGGGTCTCAACGCTTCCCTTAAACCCCCACATAGGGGAGTCAGGCAGAGGCTTAACCTGCTCCTAAAAGGGAACCTGCTCACCAGGGAATCAGCAACATGGCGGTTGCATTACGTAAACAATACGCGGTTCCAATACAATACAGCGAGAGAATCCAGTGCCTCTTCATTCCATTAAATTAGCAGGCAACATGATTACACAGCCTAAGCAGTAGCCACTCAGTCTCTCTGGCATTTGACTGCACTTGAACTAATCATAGCTAGTTCCTATATCCAGGAGAAATGACAGTAATAGCTGGTTGAATATATCTGAGCCAGTACTGTGTAACTGAGAAGGGAGCGATTGTAAATACTCTAGCAGGCTCGATCACCATCTAAAACGGAAAGAATTACAATGAAATGGACACATTAAACGTGTAGTACAGTTAGTACACACCCATTGTGCATATTTTTTTATAGCTTACAGTTACTGACACATAAGCTATGAGTGAGTGGAGTTTGATGCACAGTCGGCCATTTAAAAAAAAATAATAATAATACAATGCGTGATTATTCCAGTCAGGTTGTCATGACGGCGCTCTGCCACTATGTGGTGTTGGAGGCCTTGCCCTGTTCAAAGCCAGGCTGACAACAAAGCCACCCTGCGGGCCGTGTCACCCCCCCCCCACCCCCCTCCTACACACATTCCTCTGGAGTCCAGTGAACTCTGACGGTACCGAGTCCCAGGGTCCGGCTAAACGCAGCCACCATGAGGAAAAGGGGGGACCAGAACCCGAGCCGCAAGAAAAACTAATTCCCTTTTATCTCGGTGCAGGCCGTGCATTCAATTGACTTCTTTTTTCCCCCCCTCCCTGTATAAGGGAGGGAGAGAGGGAGGGGGGGAGGGAGGGCCGGGCCAGGGATACTGAATTACCTGACATCAGTGAAAGCAGCCTCAACGGCAGCGTTGGTGAAACGCCGAGCGCAGACTCCTTGGCTGAACACGACACCGGGGCTGCTTTCGGACGAAGAGGCCATGTAACCGTAGTTAATAATTCACCGACATTTCCACCGCGCTCTCGGTCAATACACATCCTGTGTATGTGACAACCAAAAGGAGGGAACGCGTGATCTATGTAAGATATCAATACAACTGGGGGGGGGGGGGGGGGGGGGTGAACGGAGGAGCGCTCTTCAAATGCCGTTTTTAATTATACGGCGAGGGGGCTTTAGCGGTTTGGATGCTGATATGATCAATTATAAATACAACCAGGGTGCATTAATACTTGTATGCACGCTAAGGGAAGGCAACCTTGCTATTTATTCATAACGCTATGAAATATTGATGGTGCCACTCGTGTAAAGAGGCTGAAACATCTTAGAGGACGGTGCTCGGGATTAACCACCACGGCGGCCATGCTTCCGGATCGGAGGATTGTCCCCGGCTGTCCCGCCTAAGACCCTGCGAGCTGGAGAGCCCCCCTCTCTCCCCGGGCCGCCTCCGTCTGCAGATTATATCAATTATGGCCCCTGACACATCCATAACACCCTGACACGAACCGCCACCGTCCAATCCCGCGCTGCCAATTTGGGAAGTGCAGTGCGGCCGCACACGCAAGCTGACAGGAGTGGAATAATAAGGCGTCCGTCCGGCGTTTAGAGCGCCGCGGCCTCATGGCGGGAGGTAATCTCCTGAACAATGCCATTAGCTCCTCGCACACCCCCGAGAGCCGCCGCCGACGCAGCCAACGAGCCACTGTGGCCTTGGGGTGGGCTGAATAGCAACGCCACAACGCCACAGAGGGGCGGGTTACCTCAATGGTAAACAAGGCATGTAAACACTCTTTGG
>JAPMUY010008540.1:562500-565000 GCA_026901105.3 Galaxias olidus | reverse complement strand
AAGACCCGCGCGGAGGAGTGGATCATTTTCTCATTTTACAAAGAGGACTTCACGCACTCCTCCTCCTCTTCCTCCTCCTCCTCCGTACTTCTGTAATGAGCTGTGACTTGGTGGAACCATCCCGTGATCGTATCGTACACTGATGACCTAACACAGGTCGATCTCGTCCACATTATTAGGGGAAGGAAGGAATTTCCTAAGGTTGATATATATACATCAACACATGACTATATACATATTGTGATCTTGCATCTGACTGTTTCTGCCGTGGATGTTGTCTTTTTGTCTTTTCTATTGAATTACTATGGATCGGATGTGTTTAGTATATGCCTGGCTGCAACCTAATTTAATAAAAAATAATAAAATAATAAAAAATGTACTTGACTTGAATCAATTGAACAGGGGGATTCTACTAGGGAGTCGAGAGCCGGTCAGCCATTACGATCTGAACCACGACATCCTCATCCTCCTCCTCCTCCTCCTCCTCCTCCTCGGAGGGGGTCTACTGGACGCACCTGTTCGTATTTCTCCAGCTCCGTGTGGTAGATCTGTCTGATCTGGGTGAGTTTGGCTCTGTAGTCGGAATGTTCGATGGAGTTGTCCGCCGCCCCGCCCGCCGCCGCCGCCGCCGCTGCCGCCGCGGCCGAGCCGCCCCCTTTCTCCGGCCCGGACACGCCCTCCGCCAGGAGCATGTTGTCCAGGCGCATGAGCTGGGGGTCCGGGGGGTCCTCCTCCTGGGCACCGCGGATGCTGAGGCCTGGAAACACACGGAGCGAGAGAGAGAGAGAGAGAGAGAGAGAGAGAGAGAGAGAGAAGATGGTAAAGGGTCAGTCACTGTCGTTAGGACATATACATTGATAAGACCAACAGTGAGGTGTCGTGTTGTAGTGTGACACATCTGAGGTGAGCTGAATAACTTACAGGAAACTAAACGTTACATTGTTGTTTGTTTGGCCAGTAATAAGGTCGGTATTGTGTCTGCATGTCTGACTCTCAACCTTGAGAACTGCAAACTCAACAGTCAATCATCAGGACATCTTACTCTGTCAGCACGTTGAAATGATCAGAACCTCATCGCCACATCAGGTCATCTCTAGCTCTTGCTCTGTTAGTTTTACTAGACGTACAAATGATCCAAACCTCATGCAGCCTTTAAACCCACACACCAGTACAAACACATCTCTGAGGCACATGCAGAAAAGGGTGTCAAACGTGTCAAGGGAAGACGGCGGTTTTGGCAGAGCCTTGGCCATAGTCTGAGTCACTGGCCATAGGCTAGTTTATATAGGTGCACCTCCTGAACCATGTGTTCTGTTTCAGTTGCCAACTTTATGTCTACAATGGCTTCGCTTTGTTTAAACACACACACACGCACGCACGCACGCACGCACGCACGCACGCACGCACACACACACACACACTTTGGTTAACCAGGAAGTGTTTAACCAAGACCTAGAAGATTCCATTTTCATTTCCAGAGGGGTTTCATGGAAATGTGCCATGCTCCAAAAAAATATATATATATTACGAAAATGTAGGAGTCATTTTTGTTAGGTATCACTTCCTTAGTTAAATCAGCATGACGTTGAGATGATAATTGTTCTGCACACTGTGTACCCCTGGGTCTATTCAAAAGGTGTGTACAGACAGTGTGTGTTTGTATAATCCCCCGGCAATTCAAAAAATGTTCAACAACTTGTGAAGACTTAGGGCCAGGGCTAGCAGATAGGGCGAGTCTCTGGAGTTTACCTCAGAAGATAAGCAGCTCTCTTTAGACTTGCACACAAAGAGATCCTTTATCCTGTGAACCCGCCTGCACAGCCTGCCAACATCAAACTGGTGCTAAGGCACTTCCAGCCGTTTCACCTCTCTTTCCTTCCCCCCGTCGTCTTTCCTCTCTCTCTCCATCTCCCTCATATTTCTGTCTCTCTATTTCTCTATCCAACACTCATTTGCTAAAGACTTGTTGAACCTTGAGTGAAGGATTTGCAAACAACGAACCTGAAGCATGCTTGTATTTTCCACCGTTCCATCCACCAACGACCAGAGTCTCTCACTAGCATTCCAGGCGGTAACCGTCGCCGAAACGAATACGAAACGCGGCTCTATTTATGGACGGGGCGGGATTGGCTGTGTCTTTTAGGTGTAATGGTGTGTAAGCCCTGGATGAATGTGGCCATTTGCGTTGGAGCCATTGAGATGTTGGACAGGGCCCCATCATGTTAGCAGAGCCAAGCCCATCCATGTGGACAATGTGCCCTTGCACCACTAACCTTCGTCCACACCAACACTATCAGTCCGCAATAAAAAAACACCCACTCACAGCCCCCCCCGCCCCATTCTGGACTAGGGAAAAGATGTCTCCGGGCCAAGCCGCTTCCTCTTGGAATAGCCCCTGTTTGAAAGGCCCACTGACCACAGGCTCTTATATGTTGCACAAATAGGTGGATTATGCGGGCGGGTTTCTCAACCAAAAATAACCGACTTTCCTTTCTTTTCT
>JAPMUY010008540.1:550000-552500 GCA_026901105.3 Galaxias olidus | reverse complement strand
CCCCCAACTCTTTTTTTGTTTGCCTTCCTTTCCAGGATTTTTTTTTGTTGTTGTCGTTTTTTATTGAAACGGAACCCGTGGAGAGAGCTTTAGACCTCCGCTCATCTTCAGTCCAAGAGCTCCCGGCCCACGGAGCCTCCCTCCCATCTTCACAGTCTGTTGTGCTCGCGTGTCTGCAGTGGCCAATTAGACCGCTGCAAGATAAATGGGCGCCCGCAACTTTGATGTCCATCTTTTTAATAAGCTTTGGTTAAGATGACATCTGTGTGAGGAGAGTTCAATATCCTCACAGTGGGAGAGCAAAGAGGCTTATTCAGAAATGAAGAATCATGTAAATACTGGCGGAGGCTTTGACGTTGGGGGGGGGGGGGGATTCTTGGGTTCCTGTAATGCTCGGATGTTGACCCCCCCCCCCCACACACACACACACACACACACACACACACACACACACGCACATCTGCTACCAAGCATATAGGACCACTTAGTTCTGGAGATTATTCTCTGGGTGAGATCACATTTCAAACAGCTTTTCAGAAAAATAAATTCATAAACAATAACTAAATATAAATGCATTTCCAAATGTTGTTAACTTTAGGAAAAGATAATAGCTGTATAATATACAATATACTGTATGATATGACAGATATATAAATATCTATATGTATATAGATATTTATTACAAAGTGATTGTCCACTGCAAAACGTGCGTAACACAGAACCAATCTGTGACGGAGAGGAAATAGCCAATCTGTGACGGAGAGGAAACATGGAAGCTAACGTCTGCCCTGAGCCGAGCCTGCAGTGTCCAGAGAACAAGCTGCTCTCCTCAGCCTGCAGTGTCCAGAGAACAAGCTGCTCTCCTCAGCCTGTAGTGTCCAGAGAACAAGCTGCTCTCCTCAGCCTGCAGTGTCCAGAGAACAAGCTGCTCTCCTCAGCCTACAGTGTCCAGAGTACGAGCTGCTCTCCTCAGCCTGTAGTGCCCAAAGAACGAGCTCCTATCCCCAGCCATCAGTGGCCAAAGAACCAGCTCCTGTCTTCAGCCTGTAGTGTCCAGAGAACCAGCTGCTCTCCTCAGCCTGCAGTGTCCAGAAAACAAGCTCCTCTTCAGCCAGCAGTGTCCAGAGAACTAGCTCCTGTCTTCAGCCTGCAGTGTCCATTGAACTAGCTCCTCTCCTCAGCCTGCAGTGTCCATTGAACTAGCTGCTCTCCTCAGCCTGCAGTCCAGAGAACTAGCTGCTCTTCAGCCAGCAGTGTCCAGAGAACTAGCTCCTGTCTTCAGCCTGTAGTGCCCAAAGAACGAGCTCCTATCCCCAGCCAGCACTGAGTGTAACTCAGCCTGGAGTAATGTAAACGTCTGGAGAGTCTTAAGCCTAAGTAGGCCCCCGTATAACCGCGGCCTGTTTCAGCACCAGTAAAACACGTCCATAAACACAGCGGGAGAAGCCGGGAGCCGCCCGCCACACACACAAACACACACACACACACACACACACACACACACACACACACACACACACACATTCTCTGGCCTGAATGGAGGACAAAAGCATGGTAGCACAGGACGAGAGCGACATTAACCCTTTGATATGCAATCTGGGTCGAAGGTGACCCGACAGTGTTTTCATTTTCTATATCTTAGCAATCAATTAATTTCATCATTCAGTATTCCAGGAATTCCTCAAATAACTTGTTTTTGATAATCGCATGAGAGGGACAGTAAGAGTGTTCACACACCTTCTGACTAGCACTATCTCTTTAATGTACTGTGTCTGTGTGTGTGTGTGTGTGTGTGTGTGTTTCTGAGTGTGCGTCCACATGTTATGTGTGAATCTCTTGTATGTACTGTGTCTCTCTGCGTGTGTGTGTGTATGTTTCTGCGTGTTACGTGTGAAACTCTTGTATGTAAGGTCTCTCTGTGTGTGTGTGTGTGCATCTGCGTGTTACGTGTGAAACTCTTGTATGTAAGGTCTCTCTGTGTGTATGTGTGTGTGTGTGTGTGTGTGTTTCTGAGTTTGCGTCCACATGTTATGTGTGAATCTCTTGTATGTACTGTGTCTCTGTGTGTGTGGTGTGTGTGTATGTTTCTGCGTGTTACGTGTGAAACTCTTGTATGTAAGGTCTCTCTGTGTGTATGTGTGTGTCTCCTCTCCACGACTTGCCATCTCTCTTCCATCTCCAGACACACAGAGCCCTCCTTCCTGTTGGCCCGCCCAAACAGACACACAGAGCCCTCCTTCCTGTTGGCCCGCCCAAACAGACACACAGAGCCCTCCTTCCTGTTAGCCCGCCCAAACAGACACACAGAGCCCTCCTTCCTGTTGGCCCGCCCAAACAGACACACAGAGCCCTCCTTCCTGTTGGCCCGCCCAAACACACACACAGAGCCCTCCTTTCTTGCTGGCCCGCCCAAACAACACACAAAGCTCTCCTTCCTGTTGGCCCGCCCACACACAGAGCCCTCCTTCCTGTGGCCCGCCCAAACAGACACACAGAGCCT
>JAPMUY010008540.1:540000-542500 GCA_026901105.3 Galaxias olidus | reverse complement strand
CCCCTCTCTCTTTATCTCTCTGTGTCTGTCTCTCCATCTCTTTCTCTCTCTGTCGCCACTCTCTCTCTCTCTTTCTCTTTTCTCTGAATGCTGAGAGACAAAGGCCCGGGCCCATTGTGCTGTAGTTCTCTTTGCCAGTGTGTTCAGCGTCACGAGGCTCCACACACTCACTCAACGCGTATGTCGACTTTACCGTTGCAGCTGCTCCCACCTAAATGATCTCCAATGCCATTCTTCTTCTTCTTCTTCTTCTAAAGAATGCATTTTTAAAAGGAAATTCTCCTTTCTGTCTTTGAAACTGTCAAAGAGCATTTCTCTCTCTCTCTCTCTCTCTCTCTCTCTCTCTCTCTCTCTCTCTCTCTCTCTCTCTCTCTCTACCTCTTTCGCTTTGCCCTTTTCCCCCTCTCTGTTTCTCCCTCTCTCTTTCTCTCTCTCTCTCGCTCTCTCTCTCTCTCTCTCTCTCTCTCTCTCTCTCTCTATCCGCAGTCACACAGACTACATAATTGATGCAAATTCTGTCACACGTGTCAGGATGCGGAGGCTCTTCTGGTTTACTTCTGCGTGCCACTTTATCGCAGCACATTAGCTCTGGGAGATGTAGTCCGCAGTACATTAGCTCTGGGAGATGTAGTCCGCATGGTGCCGGGGGTTTGGGAACGCAGCCCTGTCAAGGGCCCCTCGTTCGCACCGCCATTGAAGGAGCTGCTTCACAATATCATCAAGGTGATTGAGAACATACACACACACACACACGCGCACACACACACACACACACACACACACAGCAAAAATGCACTGGGGCAAATTCCATCTTACGGTTAAGAGTCTTTGCCACAAATACATTATGTATATGTGCCCACCCAACACTCACCCAGCCCCCCACACACACACACACACACACACACACACACACACACACACACACACACACACACACACACACACACACACACACGCACACACACACACACACACACACACACACACACAAACACACCAGCCACTCAGAATACATCACAGCTTCAAGACATTTGGGGGGATTTGTTTGCAAACCGTATCATTTTTGCATCAGCCACGCCATGCCATTAGACAGATAGGGAGCTAAACAGACCTGGGGTTATGGATTGACCTTTACTGTGAAGAGAGGATCAGATGGAGGCTGAGGTGACCCAGAAGTGATTCAACATATTTAGTCATATGTAAGTTGTTGATCTACTCAGTAAAACTTAAAATGCGTGTTTTTTGTAATACTAAATTGCTGCTATAATATATAGAAATAATTTATGGAATTTAAGTTTGTAGTTTTTCTTTCAGTAATATATTAAGGCCATAGTACAAAAACAAACTCTCTAAAAAAATTATTTTGCCTTATACATAATTTTTTTTGCAAACTTCCATCAAAGGATGTTTCTAGTAGTCCCCCCCCTCTCTCATACTCTCATACTCACCCCTGCAGGCATTTCCCCCTCTCTCCCCTTCTACCCCCCCCCCCCCCCCCCCCCCTATCCCCCCTCTCCCCCGCTTCTCAGCTTCCCCCCTTGTTCCTGGCCCGGGCCTGTGCTACAGATTAAGTGATTTGATCCTGCAAACATGTGAGGAATTCAGCCATACAAAGGGGTCGTGTCAGGGCCAGGGGATAGCCTTACAGCTCCTGCTCTGTTAGCAGATCACACCAGATAGCCTTACAGCTCCTACTCCGTTAGCAGATCACACCAGATAGCCTTATAGCTTCTACTCCGTTAGCAGATTAAACCAGATAGCCTTACAGCTCCAACTCCGTTAGCAGATCACACCAGATAGCCTTACAGCTCCTGCTCCGTTAGCAGATCACACCAGATAGCCTTACAGCTCCTACTCCGTTAGCAGATCAAACCAGATAGCCTCACAGCTCCTACTCCGTTAGCAGATCACACCAGATAGCCTTACAGCTCCTACTCTGTTAGCAGATCAAACCAGATCTCATTACAGCTTCTACTCCGCTAGCAGATCACACCAGATAGCCTTACAGCTCCTCCTTCGTTAGCAGATCACACCAGATAGCCTTACAGCTCCTACTCCATTAGCAGATCACACCAGATAGCCTTACAGCTCCTACTCTGTTAGCAGATCAAACCAGATATCATTACAGCTTCTACTCCGCTAGCAGATCACACCAGATAGCCTTACAGCTCCTACTCCGTTAGCAGATCACACCAGATAGCCTTACAGCTCCTACTCCGTTAGCAGATCACACCAGATAGCCTTACAGCTCCTACTCCGTTAGCAGATCACACCAGATAGCCTTACAGCTCCTCCGTTAGCAGATCAGACCAGGTGTCAACAGCAGCCAGGCAGGATAGATGATTGACTGGCTGGCTGGTAGGCTGACTGGATGGATGGATGGAGGGATGGATGGAGGGATGGATGGAGAGATGACTGGATGGATGGATGGAGGGATGGATGGATGGATGGATGGAGGGATGAATGGATGGAGGGATGGATGGATGGATGGATGGAGGGA
>JAPMUY010008540.1:525000-535000 GCA_026901105.3 Galaxias olidus | reverse complement strand
CGGCGTCGCCTCCGTTTGAATCTCCGGGACACGGTAAAGGAGACGCAGCTGTTGGAGCGGTGCCGGCGTCACGTGACACAGCGTGTCGGCCTTTTCATCACGTTTGTTTGAAGAAGGAGATGAGATCGAGAAAAGTTCATGTTCGTGGATTCACGTGGGGTTTAGTTTACAACAAACCCCCGCCCAGCATTCTAACCCCTGAGTCAAAGTGCGTTTCCTAACCGTCGCCGCGGTAACTCAGACCTTGTACGATATGCGCTAATGGCCTGAGAAATCCCAGGGCCACTTCTGAGGCAACAGTTCTCATAGCTCACGCTTCATAAAATCATAATAATGCCCCTAATGTAAATCTGCTGAATAGGAAATGTCTTCCGTGAGGCGGCATGCAAACAGTATTTAAAAAGCGGACACTTTTACAGGGCCCTTAAATCAGACTCCCTGGTTTGAGCCCTCGTAGCAGGGTGTATGGCGGTGGCAAAGCGTCCTGCGTACAAAGAAAAGAAAGGATGAGAGAGGAGAGAAGGAAAAAAAAAGAATAAGTTAGACTGCCTTCGGTTCCATCCCACGGCCCTGAGAAAACCTCACGGCGCGGTGACAAACTCAGCCGTATTTTACCCCCACTGACAATTATGTTCAGAGTCCTGGAGAGGAGTCTGCTATGAGGCTGCTGCCTCAGCAGTGACCAAATCTGCTGCCCCCAAGTCTTCTCCACATAAACGCTGCATGACTGACTGGCCGGGTGGAGGGGGGAGGCGGAGGGGGGTGGAGGGGGGGGGGGGGGGCTCCACTAATTGTGAAGCGGAAGCCGTCTGTGGCAGATTAATGCTGGAAACATTTTCATTTGGGTACATAAGTTTGTTTGTCTGATTTAAACATTTATGTTAATGGCCCTTCTGGCAGCTCTTTAATGCTTTACACACTCTTGTAAACAACTTCTTAGCAAATCCATCATTTGGCCATCTCCTACTGCCTGTTGTTACACGGGCACTACTCAGACAGCCTGCTCGGTGGAAGAGGCAAGGCGAGGGGCTGTGCAACACCGTTCCCGATCGAGAACAGGGGATAACAAGGCTCTCCGCGACTGGAGGAGAACAGCTAGCAGCCCACGGCGCTGCCGCCTGGCAGGATTTTCTACTGATCAGCATTATCGCAAGCCAGCGTTTAATTTATAGAGCAGACCTCCGCAGCAATGTTTTTTTTTTCTTCCTTTAATGCCTTAGCTGGATTAATGTGCAGAGCTGTACAATTTTACCACTGTGGTCTTTGATCAAGTTCATCTTACTGGGATTAACCCGTGGTTCATGTTCTGTGATCCATATCAAAGGCTCATAAGCAGCAGTGCTACTTTTCGCCCTCAAAAAATGGAGAATCTAACCCTCTGCAATTACAAAGATACAAAAAAAAAAAAAAACGTGATTGTTGTTTGTTAAACTGACAGGATATTTTTCAGATCTTTCTAATAAGATATATGACCGTGCTTCCGCTGCTACACGATGTCGTTTTCAGTTCATTAAAAAAAAGTTACAACATTTAGTGAACGCACCGTGAAACCACCGCGTGCTAATTGTTCCCCCGACACGCGTAAAGTGCAAAACTAAAAACCCGCACTCGAAGAGGAAGAGGAAGAGGAAGAGGAAGAAAACATGCAGTCTCTGAGGGAAACGCATGTCTCATTGTACAGTGTGTCAGCGTGTGAGCTCCGACACCCCACACGCACTACACCACGCACAGCTATCTGTATCTGTACCCAGAGGTTTAACCGCCACACACACACATACACACACACACACACACACCCCTCACTATCCCTCTCCCCTCACATGACACCTCCCGGCATGCACACGCGTCAGCGTGGCTGGCACCTAATTGATACTTCCCTATTTATTGTCACCTTCCCTGTTCTTTGTCAGCTGGCAGGGCTCCTGCTCTCGCTCGCGTTTATAGCCTCCCGACTGCCTTGATCAGGGTAATTACAGTTTATGTGTTAATTGGTGTAAATACAAAGATGGGGAGTTGCAGGAAAACGTGCCGCTGGAAAGCCTGCGATGTGATAAGAGTGGGTTGCCGGGATTTTGGACGGACAGCCAAAGTGTTTCTGAGGAGGCAGGGACATTTGTGTCACCGGTACTAACCAAAAATACAACAGTCAAATACAATACAACTGAATAGTAAAGGGGGGGGGGGGGTGGCAGAGAGATTGATATGACAAAGGGACACACTGCTAACTATGTGGTAACCATGGCTACTTGAAAGACAGTAACAAAATTTCAATAAAAAAGTTGCTCAAAGTTGCAAGTTGCAGACACATGAGTATTCGTACGTAAACACATATTAACAACGTTTGATTTCCAAAGTAGTAGCACACCAAAATAAATATTTGAAAATAATGTGTCAATGAAATATGCAAAAAAAAAATATAAAAGGATTCAGTTCTAAAATCAGGCAAGCAACCAAAAAGCACGTAGCCAGTAGCAGCGTGTTGAGCTGATTGAAGGTCAGGCCCAGAGCAGGGGCCTTTCACACGCAAACACACAGATGGAGGTTCCCATTCATTTCCCTACAAGGATCTCTCCGAAACTCCCGTGTTGTAGGCAGATGTCCTTCCAAAATACGGAGACAAAGAAAATGAGAGAGGGTGTGTGTGTGTGTGTGTGTGTGTGCGTGTGTGTGTGTGTGTGTGTGTGTGTGTGTGTGTGTGTGTGTGTGTGTGTGTGTGTGTGTGCGCGCGTGCGTGCGTGCGTGTGTGTGTGTGTGTGCGTGCGTGTGTGTGTGTGTGTGTGTGTGTTGGGGGGGGGGGCAGGATATCATCAGCATAGAAACGAGCCGTCGTCTTTGCCCCCCCCCCCCCCACCCCCCACCGAGGCGTGCACGGCTCTGGAGCCCCACTGCAGCCACGCCACTACCTTTTCAACTTGCAAATGACAGTGTCACCAAATGCTATCCTTCCATCAATCAAGTCAGAGGGGTCATGAATATACAAAAGGCGAGAGAGAGAGAGAGAGAGAGAGAGAGAGAGAGAGAGAGAGAGAGAAAAAAAAGAAGAAAAAAACCCCCGTCGACTGGCTGACTCCCCGTCGCTCTGCTTGGCCCAATTATACCCGGCCTCAGCCATCTCTTCTGGGCCTCGCCACATTTTTTCTCTGTATTTTATTTATTTTTTTCTCTGTAAAGGGTACAGTCCCTGGCAGCCTGGGGCTTAATCAAGGTAGGTCACGCGTACCGGACCTCACGAGTGGACTGGCAAAATGCAAGTTAAATGTGGACACCAAATGTCATCTTTCTTTTACATCATTACTGCTAGGGGTAGGGGTGCAGGGTGGGGGAGGTGGGGGGGAGAGGAGAGGGGAGACAGTAGGGGGTCAGTTCTGGCTGACCCCCCTCCTCACCTCCTCCGCCTCCTCCTCTTCACCCTGGAACATCTCAAATTTAGAAATACACTCAACGCCGGCGACACCAGAACCCCTCGCCAACCCGCCGTTTCTTCTCCCTAAAAATCAAACGAGCGACCCCTTCCTGACCCCTCTATTTTGGTTGTCGCCAAAATAGTGCACCCCCCCCCGCCCCCCCAACCTCCACCCTGTTCTCTCCCTACTCCCTCTCCCTTTCCATCTATCTGTCCCGCTCTCCGTTTTACGTCTGTCTGTTTCTCTCCGTTTCGGCCTCTTTTCTTCACCCCCCAGCTGTCCGTCAAATCATAGTAATGAGTTAGCAAGCTAACGGACGTGCCCCGGCCTCGGCTAACGGACGTGCCCCGGCCCCGGCTAACGGACGTGCCCCGGCCCCGGCTTGAACTAGTGCGTGGACGGGGGCTAACGAATGACCTCCCTGTTGAAAGTGGACCTGATAGTCGATAGGCACAGCCGATCAATATCACAGCCTCAGATAGCCGACAAGCGACCCTCCTTCCTCCTCCTCCTCCTCTTCCTCCTCCTCCTCCCCTCCTCCCCTTCTCATGTCGCCTGCTGTGCTGAAATCGTTTTGTAGAAACGGAGGACCTGTGGCAGAGACGAGGCCCTTTTCATGTTTGAAAGGAATGAAATGAACACAGTCTCTTATTCACACACAGAGTGAAACAAAGACACACCGAGAGAGATAGAGAGACAACTAGAAAGAGAATGAGAGAGAGAAAGACAGAGGAGGACAGAGAAAGAGAGAGAGAGAAATACAGGGAAAGAAAGGAAAGAGATTTTTTTATGACGTCGATACAAAAAAAAAAATTTATTCAGGACAATGTCAAAGTACAAAATCTGAAAACAACAACACTCCACTTGTTGACACAACGCCGTTGCCATGGCATTAATCACCAAAAATACACGCAGCCAACAATTTATGTACCTGTGCTGACGTGACAAATGGTCGTGTGCGGTGACCAATCAATCATGGTTTTGAATCTGAAGGCTGCTAATTGCTTTTGATTGGTGTGACACTGAAACAAAGGCTAAAGCACGTAGACTGGTCACCGAGTGTGTGTGTGTGTGTGGGGGGGGGGGGGGGGGGGGGGGATGAAGAGCAGGATGAAGACTAGGTACACACGACACATTCAGACCTGAAAATATTCCTCACATGGTTTCCATTCTGAACATAGCTACAACTAACCCCACTATGTCTTTCAGGACTAGACGTAATGGTGGAATAGCCACCTGTCAGTGCTGTGTATCTCTCTGTTCCACTTGGAAACAAAAAGCATCCTATACAGTGAAAACACCAGGACACAAAAATAAAGCTGACAGTCTTTGTTTGAAATGAGCGTTTATCAGAGCTTTTTCTTTTTTTTGGTTAAAGTAGAATGAAAAACAAGTTAATCAAAACGCACGACGGTGCCTTAGAGGAGCCGGAAAACACAAAGGGTTAACTCCGAGCCCCGGCATGGGAAAATAAATGACTCTAAATATGTAAGTGGACATCGGAATGGGACCTGCAGGAGCGGAGAGGGGTTTGGGTAAACCAACAGTCAGCCTGCAGTAAATTATAGACAGCTATGATAAATACTATTTGGCCATGACAGTCACATGAGATAATACACCTTGGCTGGCTATATACGTTACCAAATCCTGACACTATTGATTTAGACCGTTCGACAGTGACATCAAACCAAACAACTGACAGAAACAAGGCCTGGACTTTAAGAAGCACTTTGTCAACTATTAATTCTGTCAGATGGGGTGGAGGGGGGGGGGCAACTGCATAGTAACAGAGCGAGAGAGAGAGAGTGAGAGAGAGAGAGATAGAGAGAGAGAGAGAGAGAGAGAGAGAGAGAGAGAGAGAGAGAGAGAGACATAGAGAGAGAGACATAGAGAGCCACTGTGTCCGCAGTGAAGAGCCCTAGGCTTTGCTCCGCTAGCTCTAATTACCCTCAACCCTGCTTTGGCAACAACAAGGCCAGCCTCTATTTAAAATGCATGTTAATTATGCAAATTATTAATTGGGCTGGTGCTTGAGGATTTGTGTTTATGCCCGGATTACAGTTAATAACTGTATCAGGCTGCGTTTTAAGCCTGACCTATGACAAGTAATGCGGAGGTGCTGAAAGGGATATTTTCCAATACATTACCCTCTCTTCTCTTCCAAGTCCATTCTCCATTACAGGAGGCTGAATAAATGACACACTGGCTCTTCCACTATTGGTCGATGCCACTGCAAAATAGGGCCGCGGTCTCACAACAGTACTAGCTTATTTTTGTTTCCTCTTCTATTTTCTCTTCGGCAAATCTTTGCGAATATGTTATTATTGCCTATGACTTGAAGAATGTGCAAAGCATAACAAGACACACACACACACACACACACACACACACACACATACAGTGAAAGAGAAAGCCATTCTGCAGAGGGGTCCTATTTCATGGCTCTCTGGGATTAGCTGTCAGACTAATTGCACACACCTGTGACGGGGACCACACATGCCCTGTCACCACCTGCCATAGGAGCTGAGAGGGCTAGGAGCAGCCCACGGTTTAGACCCAACACCCCCGCGCCCCGCGCCACCGTGAACCCCACCACCCCCACCCCCATTACCACCACAACCACCACCATCCCCACCACCCCCACCCCCATTACCACCACAACCACCACCATCCCCACCACCCCCACCCGAACCCCACCCCCCCACCCCCAATTCCACCACAACCACCACCACCACCACCACCCCCACCCCCACCCCCCCACCCCCCCCCCCCCCCACCCCCCCCCCACAACCACCACCACCCCCACCACCCCCACCCGAACCCCACCCCCCACCCCCCACCACCACCACAACCATCCCCACCATCCCTATCACCACCACAACCACCACCATCCCCACCACCCCCACCCCCCCACCACCACAACCACCACCATCCCCACCACCCCCACCGTGAACCCCACCCCCCCCACCCCATTACCACCACAACCACCACCATCCCCACCACCCCCCCCCACCCCCCACCCCCACCACCACAACCACCACCACCCCCACCACCCCCCACCACCCCACCCCCCACCCCCCAACCACCACAACCACCACCACCCCCACCACCCCCACCCGAACCCCACCCCCCCACCCATTACCACCACCACCACCACCACCACCATCCCCACCACCCAACCACCACCATCCCCACCACCCCCACCCGAACCCCACCCCCCCACCCCCATTACCACCACCACCAACACCACCATCCCCCCACCCCCATTACCACCACAACCACCACCACCACCACCATCCCCACCACCCCCACCGTGAACCCCACCCCCCCACCCCCACCCCCACAACCACCACCCCAACCACCCCCACCCGAACCCCACCCCCCCACCCCCAACCACCACAACCACCACCCCAACCACCCCCACCAGAACCCCGCCAGCCCTCACCCTCCCTCCCTCCATCCACCCTGCCATCAAGATTAAACCAGAGGTCCCTCTTGTATGCTGTCTATGCCAAACCGATCGGTTCCTATAACACAGCCTTTCCTGAATAGAGCGAGTTACGGCAGTGCAGACACACTCCAGAGAGTCCATGAGCCCCAGAAATATCTGCTCCCTTGTCCTAACTCCACTAAATGTTTGGGCCCAGACCTTTCCTCTGTACACCTGTGGTTATAGAAGTTATATCAGTCATTCAGTACAGGCCCCAAGCATGACCAAGAAGTTAACTCAGGGGGCAAAGTTGTGTCATGTGTCATAGTGAGAATGTGGTGTGACTAGCATACCTTAACATCCCCCCCCCTTCTCCCCCTAGATCTTTCCGGCAGCGAGAGAGGCTCCTTTGGGAGGGAGAGAAGGGTTCCCTTGATTTTTCTTGTGTGCAGACAGTCATGCATGAGTGGGAAAGCGCTACGCAATACACACAGAGCTGTGGAAAGGATATCCACAGCCAAACCCTGGACAGTGGAGGATTGGATGAAAATCCTATTTTGTTGTTCTTTTTCTTTAAAAAAAAAAAAAAAAAAAAAAAAAAGCTGCAGGCTAAAGCTGAGAGCTACAAGCCTAGAAGTTCTGTGTATGTTGAATTATTTCAATTATTTCAAACTCTTTATGAAGAAGAGATCCAACAAGAAAAGCCAGACCAAGTCGAAAGGAGAGCTGCAAACAGTCCACAGTCAAATTCCAGATTCCAGTGTTGCCCGGCCAACACGCGCCGCACCCGGTTGCCTCCGCACAGCTCTGAGCTGGTTAAGTGGGCATTCCGCCATGTTGCCCAATGGCCCTCGACCAATTTGAAGAATCACTGAGATGGCATGTTCTGATGTATGCTCTGGTCAGGACGTTATCAATGCATGCCTGAACACACTCGTACGCATGGGCGCAGACAACCACCGACTGTCACCTATAAATGTATAAATAGATATATTGCATATTGACGTAAAACTTAATCCTGTGATTATTTTTGTTGTTGTTGTTGTTGTTTTGTTGTTTTGTTTTGGGGGGGGGGGTAGAGATCACATAACATTACTTCACAAGGATAATTGTTATTTTTGTAAAACGCAATCGCCAAGGAAAGCCCACATATTTCATGTTGCAACTTAACCTGTGAGTTCAGCGTGGCTCTATATTATAGTTTGATTACACGCCAACGAGAAGGCAGCAGTAAATCTGACTGGATGCTTTTCTCCCGCCATTGCTCTAAAATGGGAAATATTGATCAGCGTGATTTCCCTGGGTGCCATGGTGCGGCGCAGGAAGAGTGAGAGACATTATTTAGGAGACAGGGGAGTGGAAGAGACGCAGGAAAACAGGGCAAACGCTCAGCCTTGGGTGCCTGAGCTCAACGTGAATGGATTATTCTACCCCCCCCCCCATAAAAAGCGATGACTTTGCTTGGTGGGGGTTTGTGCTGCTGCTGAGGGAAAAGGTACTTCCTGATTGGCTGGGAACAAGTGGGCGGGGATTCTCAGTGTTGATTTTTGACGTTATTCATTTGAGACACATACAAGGTCATTGAGGCCTTAATTTCCGTGAGACTGGTCTGGTATCTTCTACGCTGCTGTCAACTAGTATCACTTGAATGAGAAATTTGTATTGATTCCCACAGACGTTTAAGGAGCATCTTTGCCTTGACCCGTCAATAAAATGCATGTAGCAAAGTTTTTTTTTTTGCACCGTGCTATTCCACATTACGAGTTACATCTGAACAGCTGCATTTTAAACCTGACCCATGACAAGTTGAATAATATGCTATGGACTAATATGGACTAATTTCTTTTTCATTTCGATGAAATGCATGTTGCAAGGTTTGTGATGAATACCGTATGACAAGAACATGAATAATGTTTAGAAAACAGATTAATCTCCAAGCGTTAGCATGTCTCTAGCGGACACAGTCAATCTGTAGAAACAAGGTGTGCTTCACAATTCAAAACATATGGCGAAGCAAAAATTCTAAGCTAAGTGGAAAATAAACATTACAAAACCTGTGAAAATCTTGAACAAAAGGGGGTTTGAATCCTGAGCAGCTGGCAGGAAGATGGGCTCTTCTGGAAAGGGAATGCCAGCTTCAGAGCGCCCCGAGCATCGATTTGGAGCCAAGGCAGTAAACAGCTTTTATCAGCAATAATGATGGCATAATCCCAGCTAAAGAGGAAGGCAGCATATGGCAGAATCCTTTACAACTGCAATCCTAACAGAATAGAGGGACATTTCCATCACAATGTCCACTTGAATGATACTCTGCCAATTACATTTTTCCCCCCTCCTAGCATGTTGTAATGTTATAATGTGAGATTAAAGCGCCCCATTAGCCTCTGTAGTAATTAGGCTATTTACTGTCATAAATTGACTCTTGGTCTGAAAAGCAAAAAGCATAAACGAAAGGCAATTCAACACAAAAAAACACCATGTTTTGTGCTGACATACGGAACAACTGTTCCCTAAAATCACACTATGTACTTCATACACACCATATTGTAAATATTTCCATGAGATATTAAAAGAAAAAACGCTGAATTATTTGATATTAGGTTTCATTAGGCCGGACAACTTTTTTTTGTTAGTTTTTTTGGGATCGCGTTGCCCTGGCCACAGAGATGGAGCGATTTGCACTTAAACCGTGTGACGCTGCTAAGTTCAGCACTTCACAGGGTCTTCAACCTTTTCCATTGATTTTCCTTCCCTGCTCTGAGCTGCAGCCATTCCTTTCTCTTTTTTTGTGGCGTTCTCCTGTCAGCTCCTTAACACCCTTCAACCAAATCAATTTCATATTTTTGTCAATGCCTTCGCCAGAGGATGAGGCTGATGGGACGACACTTACACAGGGTTCAGGAAGTCGATTCTTCTTCTGTTTTTATCTGCGGTTTTTACAGGACTTTAAGAGCTGGCTCTACATGTTCATTAAAAGGACACGCTATATAATGGAAGGAAAGAGAGATGAGCGGTCGTTCTCCAGCAGCGACAGAAGTCCACTTAACCACATACAGACTCAACTCATCTTAAAGACAAGAGGGAAATTGGCAATTCAATGAGACCAGCAGAGAAATTAATAGACCTGGTGGCAAACATAAAATATTGTTTGTTTTGTGGAAGAAAT